>JBBPCX010104850.1:0-22284 GCA_037974365.1 Hydrocynus forskahlii
GATGCAAACGCCCCAAACCACATTTGGCTGATGTCCCTATCCAGAGCGACATAAAATTATTAGTTACAGGGACAGTTCCCTTGAGCAAGACACTTAACCCTCAGTTGCTCCCAGGGGACTGTCCCTGTAACTAATAATTGTGGTCATCAGGTTCACAGGCAAGTGTTTTACCCACTAGGCTACTACCACCCATCCCCAGGGACTGAACTCAGAATCTGCCAATGATCACTTTTATGTGGATTTTACTTGATAATTGCCGTTTTCATCGACCTGATACGTGGCCAGAATACGTGGACGGAAACTGGACTGATGACATTAGGTAATCTGAACTTTGGCAAATTCATATGGCTTGCCAGTTTTTTAGCTACAACTACCTACACTTGGCTTTTTTTATCATGTTCACTTACCATATAGATGTGTAGGTTTACAATTACTGACTGTAGCCAATCTGTAGTCAGCTGCTCTTTACGTTGTCCATCATTCGAAGAGGTCCACCACAGGACCAATGTTACCCAGATATTATAATGATGGACAATTTTCAGAACAGTGATGAAATTGACGTGGTAGTGGCAGGTTAGTGGATGCGGTTTTGGTGTGTATCAGGCACAGCAATGTGGCTGGAGTTTTCACACACCACTGTCATTATTGACAGTTGTTCACCACCCACAACTGGCCACCCAAAGCTAAGAGCAGCTCTGTGTTTAGAGACTGACCTCTGAAGAACGGGCCTAGACGATAACTAACACAGACCGTCTAACCGGGGGATCTGTGGGTTTTTAAACACTAGAGTGTCCCTGCTGGCTGGGAAATCAACCACCGAACAATGGTCTAGTTATAGGCTGACCCTCACAGGCATCCAATGTGGATCAAGATATGCATGTCTAATTAAATGGCCAGTAACATTTAATGCCATTCTAACAATACACAATGTCTATTTTGTCACACTTGAAAACGAAAAAATAATTGATATGAATGAATAATTGATATGAATGAAACAGTGTCACTGATGTAAAGCATCATTTTTATTACTTGTTCATCTCCAATGCCTAAAACCTTCCCTTTGAAAGAAGCCTTGATTTATTCCATTTCCATTATTTCGATTATGCTAATTTGTGCTAGTGCCTCTCTGGGATATCTGATGCGATTGCTTGTTCATTGTCTTATTATAATATTCCTGTTAGATGCCATCAGTTGGGAGATCCATATACTTAAATAACCATGCCCACCATTCCCTTGGTTTGTATCACATATATGTGGGTAACACTGCTACCATACTGGTGTCATTTCTTGTCCCATTTGGTTTCCCATGGTGGTCTGTCCCTTTCCCTTTCTAAATGACACACTGTAACTGAACTGATAAGTATGCTGCTAATAACAGTCATTTGTACTTTTAACCATTCTTTGTGTGTGTTGGAACAGGAACTATACGGGGTGCAGTCGGATATATACAATGACCTTTGCCAGTATCGGAAATAAGGCAGCAGGAGATGAAAGGGTCCCAAGGCAGTGATTCACTGGTTGTAAAATACAAGTAACTCATCTGAGATGGAGTTCTGTCACCTTTTTAATTGTCTCAATAATGTATTTGTGTCACTTGCATTACTCAAAAAACCCATCTCCCAAACACTTCTGCACCAGTTTATTTACGAGTTCTATATTAATGTGATTAGATGCTAATATTACTTGTCAGGAAAGTTTCCCATGCTTGTGCTGCACTGATCATGTTCACAACGCAGGTAATGTACATGAACACAACAATGATGTACAAATTGGGTAATTAAGTCATTTTAAATAACTATTATTGCTATATTGAAACAAAATGGCAATTTTAAAGACATGGCAGTACAAATTAAATGGTTTGGGAGAACATCACAATTTTCCAGTTACCCCAGGTGTACTCCATGGGTAAAGACATGTTTTGCTTCTTTAGTTTAGTATGAAGCTACAAGACTGATGTTGAGTCAGTCGTCACCTAACAATAAAGACTAACAATTGTCAATGGACACCTAAGTCATTTCTGTAAATACTTCTCCAAAACATCCCTCAGCCCACAATCAGCTGTTCATTAATGTGAGGCAAACTTGTGGATGTGGTGTAGGACACAGTGTGACTGAACAAAATGTCACTGTTGCTGGGGGCTTATTAGACAAACGAGTCATTTTCACAAACCACCCATCACAGACGGATAGAGGAATCTAATCCAACATCAGTCCTCTCCAGTCCTGGTTTTGTCTAAAATGAGGGCCTCCAGTGGTGAAGTTTGATCTTTGATGTGTTAAACAATTCCTTTTTTATGAACTAGCTAATTTGTGTTTGTAAGAATTTAACCAATCACCAAGGTTCTCGGTAATTGGGCCACAAATGTTTATTCAAAGTTGCAGTGTTAAACTCTGCAACATCAAATATAAGGAGTATAATATCTATTATGTAATTAAATGTCTATTATATAATGAAATATTATAGACAAACTCAAGGCATAGAATACTTGATCATTAAGGGCCTTTGGAAACAGAATATACACACACACACACACAGCTCTGGAAAAAAGTAAGAAACCACTGCAATTTATGTTTAAATCAGCATCTCTGTGAGTATGACGACCATTCCATGCCAGTGTCTGTTGAATTCCTACACAAGCACCTCATTCTGCTTTATGAGGTACTGATTAGTGCTCACCTTAATCAAATCTTATTAGGAAACATATAAAAACCCACCGCTGTAATCAACACTCTCCTCTCACAATGTGATTCTGTTGGATGGCAAAACACTACTAGAAGTTTGTCAAAAGTAATTATTTTGTTTAAGAGTTAACAAGAGATTTGTTTTCTTTGAATTACTTAAGTTATGTAAACACTGCATCATTTCTCTTATTCTGATGTACTGTCAATTCCTTTAAAATTATGTTTTAAATAACTATACAATAAGTGGAAATTAGGAGAAACATTGTTAGCAGTTCTTAAAAACTAAGGCAAAGGTGTTCAATTCAATACTTGCACCTATAAAAGATACCTGAGAAACTGAACATTTTTGCAGTGGTCTCTTATTTTTTCCAGAGCTGTATATGTAAATGCAAATGCACATATATTTGAAAACTGATAGACCTTTATATATACATTTTATGGTAAAGCTCAAATAAGCATTCATTTTGTCTGTACATTTGTTTTTTGACACATGCTCTCCTGTCCTATATTGTGGTTTTTATGTGCTTTCCTAGGAAACAGGCCAGACATGTGTTGGTGTGTCATAGCTGACTCAGTGCTGTCATTTGTTCCTGTGAGATGTGACAGACAAATATGGAATTTCCAAATCTAAAAAAAGTTTAAAGGTATTTTTACAACTTGCAGAAGAGTAGTTCTCAGCCTAGGCCTCAGCTAGTCCACGGTCTAGCCAAGGATTTATGCTCATTTATGTGTTGAACAGGTTTTTTGCAGTGCAGGTGGTCGTTATTGATTTATGAATTCAGAAAATTGTCTGAATTAGCAATTGTTCAAATACATTGAAAATGAAAGGAAACAGATTTGGTTTTATTTCTTTCTGTCACTTTTTCTGTTGTTTTATTCCTTTGTCTTCTTATGTGCAATAAGCTGTTGTAGCAGATCAATGGTTGTACAGACTACACTGAATAAAAGACATTGTTGACAAAAGAAGCTTCATCTAGTCTCACAGAGAGAGCCCTATATGGTGGGTCATGCAGAGAACAGTTTTAGAACTTCTGTAGCAAGAACGTGGTCAGTGCATGATGATTAACAGTGGAAACATGATGTTAATCATCATGCACTGACCATGTGTCCCTCCTTTTTTCCTCATTTAATCTAAACGGCTACTAGACCAATAACCAAACAAGTATACAGTTGCTATTAGTCTAGTTGGCATTTGCATCAAAGATGAAGAACAGAGTTCCCTATTTTTTCTGAAGGCTGAAAAACGTAAGGTGCCCTATGCCGATTCTTTTGTCTTTGAGGTACCTTGGAATTTCTGGGTGTTCTTGTCTTTGTTACTAAACAACAAAGACATCATTAGCTAGCAAGTATGATGCTAGTATTCAAAGAAAAACTAAGCAGCTTTCTTTTGAGACTGCCCATTTTGATACTTGAAAATAGAGTGCCTGCCACATCTACAGCCAAAACAGAAGGTCTTCATTTGATTGGTCAGCACAGAACAGATGTATGACATGAGCTACATTAAAATTCTAGTTGCTAGTTAAGCAGTGTAAACCCCCGGAAAAAAAAAATGCAGCGCACCACATGCTTTCCCGGATTCAGAAAGAAAAAGTGTGATTATGAATTCCTTTCTTAAGGCACGAGCGTGCTTCAAAGTCTATTGTTTGCTAGCAAAACAAGCTTTTTCTGTTTATATGAGGATTCTGATCCATGAAGGACTGTAGCAACTAATCCCCCTCACCTAAAGGTTCAGTCTGAACCTAAAAAGAGCTCATAATATTGGCTAGTTGACCTTTTGACCTTTTAAAAATATATATTTGTAACTCAGGGCACCTAGAGCACTCCCCACACAGCATCAAGATGCAAAAATGAATGCATCTTTTCCACTGAAAACAAAAAGGAGGTGACAAAACACCAGTTATATGTATATTCAAGTAAACATAATTGCCACCGAAAAGTTTGGGCCGATAAAGACAGACTGGATTAGAGTCAGCATGTCTGCCGTGTGGGCGCATTTCGATATTTCTAAGAAAGACACGTGGAAAGCCGTTTGTAAAGCATGGAATGCCGACATTTCTAGAGGGAGTGCATCCACAAAGACTTTCTCAACGTCGGGATTAATTTATCATATAAAATCAAAACATCCCGATCGATCACAGAAGAGGCAAGACCCTTTGAGCACATCCAGTTAATATATGGGCTATGCCAGTCTTTGTTTTAATACACTATGTTGTTATAGGCCTACAGAGAATGTTGTTCTATCTTTCAACAGTTTTTAAAGCACTTGTTCTGAATGTACTTTGTTCATGCACTTCGTTCAGAATATTACAATGCCCTTGAATTCACTAGTTTTATGAGAGAAGATTTATTTATTAAGATATTTAATTGTATAATATTTCGTTTTCGCTTTTAGGCTATTCATGAGTGAGGCCAAGTGAAATATTTTATTTCAGATTTTATTTTATATTGGGCATTGTTTAAATGCTAAATAAATATTTTCATAGTTTTGTAACATATTTATTTTTTAAATAATTTAATAATAATAATTTCTCTCGGTTTTCGGTTTTGGTTTTTAGCCAAGTGTTTTCTCATTTTCGGTTTTCGGTTTCAGTCCAAAAAATTCATTTCGGTGCATCCCTACTGTGAGCGGAGCTGGCAAGCACAACGAGAGACTGAAGTTCAGTGGGTAACGCATCTGTTTTTATTTTATGGCCTCTTTCATGACACTACATATGACACTACATTCCGTGAGTTAACAAAGAAAAGCTTTGATAGCCAGCCATATTTGTTAGACAGGTCATTTAACCACATAGCATATATGTTCTGTGTAATGTTTACCTATCTAATCCACATCCTAAACTTGTAAATTCTTTATATAATCCAACCAATAGTTTTGGTCTAAATAATGCAGGCTAACCTTCACTAGAGATTTTTAAAAATATACTTCAGCATCACAATATTGCAGTAGAGTTACAATCCTGGTGTTTTAGTGCTTTTTGCTAAAACTGTTCTCAACCCCAGAGTTGCATTGTCGTAGTTCCACCACATGAGGGAGACTTATATCTGAGAGAGCGGTCCAAGCCTGTTCTATGTTTTGGTTAGTGGACAGCCAGACTGCCAGAGAGATTAGCTGAGGTGGTGCTAAGACAAAGCAAATGTCAGGATAATTTGGGCTTCTAGAAGAACTATGAGGTAAAGATGAGTCAAAGCTAATGCACATGCATGGCTGAGAGTCATCCTGTAAAGCCATTAGAGCAGTAATTCCCACCAGGTTGTCTTTGGCCATTGGACCAACTGGACGACCCTGTCATTAAAACCAAGCCACAAAGGTACTGTCCCACATAGGTATAAAGTCTGTGACTGTGAACACAATGCTGTCTAAGGGCAGGCTGAAAATGTATAGGCAACTGTGTAAAAAATGAACAAAAACGCATAAGATACTTAAAACACACATTTAATTTATCCATTTATCTATTCACCAATCATAGGTACATTCTTTACCTCACTGAGGCTACATGAGTTCACACTTTGAACTGTGAATTTCACACCTAAACCAAATCAATGTGCAAATGCTTTCTCTGCGTTTTACATAATCGGCAAGGGCATAATGTGACCTGTGACACGTATTCTTGACATGTTCAGTGATTCAAAAATGACATATAAATAAAAGTGGCTCATGCACACATTTAAGGTGACTTTTAAAGTAATACTGTGTACAAGCAGCCTGGTTTTTTGGGGTATTAGTTACACAAAGGCCCAATTTCTTCTATTACAGACAGGTCCAACTGCTACTCACCACCACAAACACATTTGGTGCATTTAAATATTCGATGAGCTAAATGAGTTGTTTAGGGTTTGTCTGTATATTGCATATCAATTCTAATATCTTACACAATATTACACAGATTTTAAAGGTTCTACATAAAATAACACACGTGTATAGAGAAGTATGTGAGAGTGATACAGGATACGTACGAGGGCAGAGTGACAAAAGTGAGGTCTGCAGTAGGAGTGACTGATGCGTTCAAGGTGGAGGAAGGTTTCAGCTTTAGCCCTTTAGCTCTTGTTTGCTTTGATGACGGACTGGTTGATCAGCTAGGAGTCCCCGTGGACTATGATGTTTGCAGATGACATTGTGATCCGCACTGAGAGTAAGAGCAGGTTTAGGCAACCCTGGCGAGATGCAGATACGCTATGGAAAGGAGAGGAATGAAGGTCGGTAGGACTAAGACAGAATACCTGTGCGTGAATGAGAGGGAGGACAGTGGGATGGCGAGGATGCAGGGAGTAGAGCTGGTGAACGTAGAGGAGGTCAAATACTCAGGGTCAACAGTCCAGAGTAACAGAAAGTGTGAAAGGGAGGTGAAGAAGAGTCTGCAGGGTGGCGTGGATGGAGAAGAGTGGCGGGAGTGATTTGTGACAACAGCAAGAGTGAAAGGGAAGGTGTCGAAGATGGCAGTGAGATCTGCTGTGTTTGATGGAGACAGTGGCACTGAGGAAAAGACAGGAAGCATGTTAAGATTTGGACTGGAAATGATGAGGATGGACAGGATCAGGAATGACTTTATTAGAGGGAGAGCTTGAGCTGGACCTTTTGGAGGAAAAGTCAGAGAGGCAAGATTTGGTTTGGACATGTGCAGAGGAGAGAGTATGTTGGGAGAAGGATGCTGAGGATGCAGGGAAGAGGAGAAGAGGAAGGCCTAGTAGGAGGTTTATGGATGTGGTGCAGAAAGATGTGCAGACAGTTGGTGTGAGAGAGGAAGATGCAGAGGTCAGAAGGTAATAGAGATGGTTGATCTGCTGTGGCGAGCCCTGATCGGGAGCAGCTGAAAGTAGAAGAAGAAGAACAACAGGGCTTTGCATGTTTGAGCCAGAAACTCATTCAGGAGTTTCCCTCCTTCTTCTTTTGCTCATCTGAGGGCTCTTTGTTTGAAACAAACAGAGTGCTGAAATGAAACTAGGTGAAGCTAATCTTTTAATAATCTTACATCAGGTCAGTTTAATAGGATTCCAGGCATTCGCTTTTGGAGGCCTTATTTACACAAAAGCTAGCTTCGCCTCAAAGCACTTGGGAAGGAGCAGCAGAACCCAAAGGATGGAAATCAGTTTCTGTTCTTTGTGTATTTTGCTTATCCAAGCTTTGCTTGAGGAAATCCACCATGAATGTGCAACAGGTTACATCACCATTATTTACAGCTTGTTTTTTTTTTTTTTTTTTCATTCACATCAAGCGACATCATAGCGCTTTGAGTATTTTCAGTTCCCTGTGTTATTATGTTGGAGAAAGGCTGTGCGAACAGCAGGTGAACACCTGCAATACAAAAGTGTGTGTAAAGCAGAAGGAAAATGCATGAGCAAACCCTTGGGGTGGTTGGAATGGCTGAAGGCGATGGAAGTTAACTGTTTAAGGGATACCCCAGCCCTTTTTCATGTTTCGTTTACATTTCATATTGTTCTTGTTTATGTTGATGGTGGAGGGGGGGGTGTCTCAGGGTGCTCTCATGTCTATTTTACCTCTCGGTTCTGCCCTTTCTACTAGCTATGCTGCTATTGCAAGGTATGCCGGAGTCTCAACTTCCATTCTTTACAGTTAAAAAAATATACCCTGTAAACTTAAGCAGAACTCGATACTTTTTTCTTCGAGGGGAACCACTGCACATTTGTCTAGCCTGACTGATCACCACTGACCCAGGATCACCACCTCATCCTAGATCTGCAATCACTGGGGTCCCATGCCGAGATGTCCGTGGCTGTTTTGGCTGCTTTCAACTCCCCACACGCTCTTTGCCCATCCAAGGGCAGCTCCAGTGGAGGTTGTGACTCCTGTTGATGTGGACTAAAGTCTCTTCCAACCAAATCTACCTCTACTGACTCTTAACTCCGTTAGCCGTAGATGGCCAGTCTGTCTAACAGTTAGTACACGAAAGCCTTCTTTTGTTAGTTATCTCCAATAAAGACTCTCTTTCTCTTTCTCACTGGGTTGATCAGAGGAGGATGGGTTCCTCGTGTGAGTCTTGGAGTCCTTGGTTTCTTCCTCCTGCCGAGGGAGTTTTTCCTCGCCTCCGTCGCCTTTGGTTTGCTCACTAGCGGCTCAGACACAGATTCTGTAAAGCTGCTTTATGACAACATTGGTTGTATAAAGCACTATATAAATTGAATTGAATTGAATAATTACATGTGTTTTATTGAGAAATTATAAATATATGTTCAGGCGATTTTTGTGTAACACCAAAGCTTATCCACATCCTTCTGTTAGATAGTGGGGGCAGTGTCCTTTAGGGCAGCCTTAGCTGGCATCTTTGTCGTGCACTAATGCAAGGTATTATAATGATATTCAAGAAGAAATGTGTCAAGAAATGTGTGTTAAGAAATATGTGAAGAAAAACCCACCCACTACAGAAGCAGTTTGTCAAAGTCAATTTTAAAATGTACGACAAAGCATCATCACTGTAGGGGTCCACACATTTAGCGGGAGATCCCAACATTTCACCGTGGGCATCTCATTGAAATATGTAATTTGTTGTGGTTTTCTTACTTTAAGTAGACAGACAGGACAGACATATCAAAAAGATTATCTAAACATCAGTGTGTGCTGGAGTGCGAGGAATGCGAGGTCCGGAACCAAACATAAGTTCTAACCAACATTACTTGCTGCTTTGTACAATAAATGCTTATTTGGATTCATTCTAATATCATGTTTTCCTGGCAAAAAGAAACTTACTGCCAAGGTAAAAAGCTTTAAACCGGTATCCTGGCAGCCAGACCTACAGGGCAGGAAATTTCCAACTCCAGTCCTGGAGGGCTGGCACTCCTAGTCCGACTCATCTGCTTATTATCAGGTGTGGTGGGGTGCCCTGGGCACCTCTGATCTATAGGGTGGATATATGAATTTGTGTGACACATTCAAAGTGGAATGTAAAAGGCTGTTTTAACCCCAGACAACATGAGTATGAATTAATGTATAGCATTTTATTCCATAAGCCAATCTTTACTTAGTAACGTCGCCATCTCCTGGCCATTTTAGGTGTTGCCATAATGAATTCACTTCTACAGGGTGGGCCAAGGATAAGTAGCACGCCTCCAGCTATAGCATGGCAAGATGAAGTGGATTGTTTTTATTCACTTACCTACAAGTTACAGCAAATGTTGAAAGCAGTCGTGGCACTGTTTCCTTGGCCGATGTCGTATTTCATAATCGTATTCCAATCATTTTAATTTAGCGTGGCTGTGGTATAGGAGCGTGGCCCACCCTGTATAATGCCATCATAAATGCATTAAAATATGAAAATATCCCTTTCTGTTTTGTTTTTGTTTGTATTACTGTGAACATTATAGTTTTGATTTAGTTTCTGCTGTTTTAAAAGCTATTAGTGTCATTTCAGTTAACAAGTATATATATATATATATTTTTGTTTTTGAGTTGGTTTTAGCTCCTAATAAACTTGCCATTCAGTTTGTTCCTTGGATTTAGCTCGCCTTGAACGTGATTAGATCCAGGACTACCAGCTATCATTATTTTGGAGATCCAGGGCCACTCATAAACCATTATGAAATCCGTAACTGGTGAACTACATGCTTAAAATGTTAATGTTAATTTTTTCACTGGTGGGAGAGCAGCGTTGAAACTTCAAACATATGGCATGTAAAAAAGTCCAGGGTCAGTAATTATTTGTGTGGATGTCTTGACGTGAGCACAAGATAAGCCATGCTGGTTAATATTTGCAGGACTCAAGCAGGGAGGGGGAGGCAATGCAGTAAATCACGGCCACAAACATGCACTCTAGCAACCGCGGCTGGTTGCATATGAGCTCATGAAATCAGTATGTGACCTTCTGTGTAGCACAAAAGTCTCAGGGAGTTAGATAAAATAAGCCCTTTTGAAAGTCTTACCACACATACTGCGGTTAGAACTGGGGCACTCAGAGTGATAATCAAACCGTAAAAACTGTTTAGCTGACAGTGTGTTTTTATCTGTTCTTCACACTTTGTGCCTTCTTGGCCCAGGGATTGCCATGTTCCTCATGCATTCTGTTGTCTTTTATCACAGTTGAGGAGAATGCCTGCTTTTTACCCCCTTAAACGTCAAGGGTCTGCATATGAGTCCACCTTTTTATTCTTCACTTGTAGTAATGCCATACGATTAATATAATTTACTTACATTGGCATGTTATTTGAAACCCCTGTCCACCTTGCAGTACATTTGGCCCAAATTATCTTTAGATATTGTAGCCCATCTGTTACCAACACTTCTGATGACACAGCTTCTTTACATTCTATATTCTTTTTGTTCTTTCACTTTTTCAGAACAAGTAGAATAATTTGGAGCACCACTGACAGGTGGAAGTGAATAACATCGATGATCTCTCCACAGTGGCACTTGTCAAGTGGTGAGATTTACTAGGCAGACAATTCCTGAAGCTGATGTGTTGGAAAATGGAAAACTGGGCAAGAGTAAGGATCTGATCAACTTTAACAAGGGCCAAGATGGTGATGGCTAGACGAGCGTGTTAGATCATCTATATTGAGTTGCGTGTCCCTGGCATGCAGTGCTTAGTACCTACCAAACATGGCCCAAGGTAGGATAAGCAGTGAACCAGCAACAAGGTCATGGGCACCCAAGATTCAGTGTTGCGCTTTCGGAGCTTCTGATCCCACAGAAGAGTTACTGTAGCGGTTGCATCACAACTTCCTGCATATGGAGCTGTGTTGCTCCGGGAAACCTTGAGTTGGGGCATTCATGTGGATGTTACTTAAGTACAAGTACACCAGACCCAGCAGTGCACGGTTTTTTAAAGCAGGGCATTAACGACTTCAGATTTTTTCAAGTCGACTAATCCATCAAGATAGTCGAAGTCGAGTCGACTAGTCGTGATGACGTCATCACACACGCAGCTGAGGAACACAGGTGTCCAACACTGAGCTACTTTTATTAAAGTTCTCTGTAACATTAACAGTCAACATGACAATTAAACAAAACAAAGGCTGCTACCTTGAATGTTCTGGTAAATTTAAGTGTAAACAGAAAGTGGGAACAGTTTGTGTGGTTAAAGCTATTTTGACTTTGTAAAAAATAGACACTTCAATTATTCTTATCATTAGATGGCACGTTAATGTCTTTTAACCAGATTGATAAGACCATGGTTAACCTAATGCTACCAGTGTACTACAGTGTTGTCGATCTACTCGTGACCCAGTTTATAATTGTATGCTATTGAATAATTTTATTAAAGGATGAAACACTATTATTGACCACTTAGATCTCTGTCATTTTCAAAAGTGGGCTTCAATACGTTTGTGTCTTTCTTGTCCACACCTGGACAAGAAAGACACACATGTCAGAATGACTGCATAGACTTTAGCTCAGCCTTCAACACAATCACCCCACAAAAACTGATTGTGAAACTGGGTGGGTTGGGTCTGAACACCACTCTAGATCTGGATTTTCCAATAAATAGATCTGGGTTTCCCAGTCAGTACGGATGGGCTGCAACACCTCCTACACCACACTGAGAACTGGAGCGCATCAGGGCTGTGTGATCAGTCTGCTGCTCTTCACCTTGCTGACCCACAACTGCACAGCCACACAAAACACCAACCACATCATCAAGTTCGCTGATGACACGACTCTACTGGGACTGGTAGGCAGCAACGATGAGTCAGCCTACAGAGAGGAGGTAAAACAGCTGTCAAATGTGGTGCGGAAACAATAATCTTTCTCTCAATTTTGACAGGACTAAAAGGATAATTGAGGACTTCAGAAAGATGTCCTACCCACACCCCACTCAGCATCAATGGCTCTGCTGTGGAGCACCAAATACCTCAGCGTGCGCATAACTGAGAACCTCACATGGACAAGAAACACCACCTTCCTAACAAAGAAAACCCTGCAGAGACTTCACTTCCTGAGACGGCTGAAACGAATGAGTCTTCCACCCCCCTCCTCACCAGCTGGTTCTGACCAGCTGCATCACTACCTGGTACGGCAACTGCAACATGTCTGACCTCAAGCGTCTGCAGAGGCTAGTGAGGACAGCAGAGAACATCATTGGGGTGCCTCTCCCCTCACTAGAAGAGACATTCTGCACGCAGACTGTTCATAAGACCTGCAGGACCCCTCCCATCCCTCACATGGACTATTCACACTCGTGCCATCAAAGAGGAGATACTGCAGGATCGGAGCCAGCTTTGCCAGACTGTGGGACAGTTCCTACCCCCAGGCTGTCAGGCTCCTCAACACCATGTACGATCTACCCCCCAGTACTCTCCTCACTTCCTCATGTCCCCAACAAAATGTTTATACTGAACAGGCACTTTATACAATAGACGTAGACTGAACGTCACACACAAACTTTTAAGAATGCATATTTAAGCTGATGTTTATACTGTTATACTGTTTATACTTGTTATACTGTCTATATTGTTCATACTGTTTGCAAAATGCTCTAATACATTGCACATTTTACTTTTATTTATATGTATTGTACAGAGCTGTCCACATAATCAGGACAGGTTTGATCAAATCTTATTTATACTTCTTTATTTGCACTGTTCTGTGAGGAGAAGTTAAAGCAACCTTTCTGTGAGCCAAATCAAATGTCATTTTGGACCAACGTTGGCCCAGGATCATCATTTGGGGAGCCTTTCTGTATGAAACTGTCCAGACAATCTCTGTCCTGAAGGACCATCGTCAAACACCACTGCTAACTCTGGCAGTTATCAGATCATTATCAGAATGATCAGAGCTGAGTAAAGTTTGTGTGTGAGCAGGGAAATCGCCAAACTGTGTTGTGCCTTTCAGGCCTGGAACTGGACAGCCCTGGCTCAGGCACATTTGTAAGGAATACATTTTGCTCTGACTCTCTATGGGTTTTGCTCTCTGTGAGCATTATTGCTGAGAGTAGTTCATTTGTTTGCTATTGAGCAATTCGCAAACAGAAATCACCTGGTTTCTGAGGCTGTGTATTTTTTCCAAATCTCTTTCCAATTTAGTTATGTTCAGTTCCACCAACAAGCTAGGACTCCGCCTATCACATGATACCACCAGCACTGGGTGCGTGAAGGCCAGCTTGAGCTTCCTCTAAGTCACATGATGCTCCAACGCATCTTTTCGAACTGCTGGTGGACTAATGTCATTGTATACCTTAACGTGCTTGGAAAAGAACGCTAACTACCAGTTAACGGATGTCCATGCTGGCTAGCATCAAGCTAAGTGATGGAGGTAGATGGAGGGCCATCCCACCCACCCAGAGAGATCTAAGCCAGTTATCTTCTCTTGGACTCAAGCCCAAGAGTTGATGGGACCAAGGCTGAGATAAAAGGGGGCCACTCAAGAGCCTCCTTTTAAGTGTCCTGATAAGATGCTCTCACCATGTTAACTAGCCTTAATGTGACTAGCATGACAAGCAAGACTGTAGTATGTGATGGTTGTTTTGGTGAAAGCATGCCAACACTTGAAAAAATGAAGGGGACCACTGATATACATGGTTGGAGTAGTAGTGAAACCAGATACCTAATTTCTAATTTGGGCAGACTATTTAGTTAGCCTGAGTATATTGCTAGGAATAATGCCAGCATAAAATTAAACATTTGAGAGTAGCATGCCGTAAATGTCTTGCCCTATAATAGGAGATGTGCTGGATTCTGCTGACATAAATATGTCCAGCTGCACTGATACGACCACTAATGTTACTGGTTAGAGGGTGGAGAATATTGGAGAAAATGGTGATGGTATGTTGCAGGTTTTTAACAAAACTACGGTCGCACAGTATTATAGTGAGTCCTATATTGCAATTCTGAAAAATTGACTGCAGAGGTAATGTAGGCAATAATGAAATCTGAACCAGGTGGTCAGCTGGAAAATTTGGACACTTGTGTAAATGGCAGTGTGACTCTTGGGATCTGACCACCCAAGATGCATTTCCAAACCAAGGGAAAAGACAACAACTGTGTGTTGTGGGGGTGTTTTAATGGAATTAAAATATATAAATGAGAAATATTCCATTTAGAAAGCAGAGTGGCCACCAAGGGGGTGGGGGCTCTACAAAGAGGCTGCAGTCACAATAATTAATATATAATGGAACTAATAACTAAACTAATAATTGGCTTCTCTGTCTTTCTGTAACCAGTTCAGATTTTGTGAGTAAGTAGGATCCAGTTATCCTGACCTGGTACTTGCGGTTACATATTTGTATGTGTGCTTGTGTGTGTGTGTGAGTTTGTGTGTGTGTGTGAGTGCGTGTGTGTGTTGTTTGTGTCGTGATGGTGGTGGGGGTTTAAGTATTGCAGCACTCTGTGGCAGTGACTGGAAAAGTGCCCATCACTGCAGGGGCAGTCAGAGAGAACAGGGCTAATGCATGTCACATCAATGATTTTCAGCCTAAACGATGGTCAGGAATAGGGTCAGCCTCTTGCACTGTCACAGCCGCATTACACTGCAAAGTGACAGCTTCTGGGTCACATCCATTGCAAAGACTCGGTGCTCTGTTTTTCTCATTTTCTTTTTTTATTATTTTCAATGCATTTTCTTCCAAAGCAGCCAAGTGCCAGAGGGGATTTCTAGGGGGTGCCCAATTCTGGTTCGGAGGGTCAGTGTCCAGCACTGTTTTATAGGTGAGTCGAACCAGATGCAAGGAAATCACCAGACTGTGCTGGACACTGACCTTAAGACCTACTGTTCAGTAACTGCTGGGAAGTGTAGGCCCACAAATGGGTTCTAAAAATATCATAAAGCAATGTGTCAGACAATGTACCATCTAGACAGTGAAAACACTGTACACACTGTTGATACAGTGTAAGTTTTGTTGTAAAATGTGTTATATCTAGAACAGAAATTAACTGGAACGATTTCCACTAAAGCAATCATGTGCCACGGTGTTAGCAAAGAATAAACCACTGTAATGCACAGCCTTAGGTGGCTTACTGCATTTTTACCTGTGTGTCAATTCATAATTCAACTATTCAATAAATTCACTTAGGAGACATGACCTAGCCATTTATCTATCCTCTAGGATTTTTTTTTTTACTGTAATATATCTTGCACCTTCCTTTCCCTGCGTTCCCAGCCTTACTTTTATCCCCATAAAGGCAAGTGTTATCACTGTACTTTGCTATCCAAACAGAATTACACAATTTTCATTCGAATTTCGTTACATAGCTAGTTGCAAGGCAGGTGTGGTCAATGAGTGGGAAGTCCAAAGAAGGTAAGGATTCGTGAAGCCCATATAAACCTTCCTTGGCTGACATAAACCTTTTCAAACATTTAAAAATGCATCTTTCTCTTTGTACTGGAGATGTAGCCAACAAGTATCAGAAGCTTGCCTCCTATTTTTTAGCACTGTACAAGCTGCATCACACGTTTGCATTTTACAGTTTAATGCAATCCTTGCGTGGGTCTACTGTTATCTGAACAAACAGAGGCTACTGTTATGTGTGCACTTTTTTATAGGCAGCAATATGTCATACACTGTCGGAAACCACATAAGGAAGTCACATAAGGTAGTTTAACTCCATAACTCCTAATGTCCTAATGTCTCCTACCACTTCTCCAACTGAACAGGCTTGAGTTTTCTGCTTTGTGAAACCATTTGGCTACCAAGCACCTGCTCATATAGTTTTAGAGAAAACTGATGTGTGAAACTGGAACACAGACTAACAAAGGCCAAGTGAATTCACAACATGACCACAAATGTGTTTTCCAGCTAGGAAGTACCCAAGGTACCCGAGGTCAGAATCAGGGGGCTTATGGGACACAGGAACCACACTAACAGGTGATAGGTAGCTTGTTGGCATACAGTCTACATGGATGTAGCTCCCATGTGATCTACAAATAAAGTGCATCATTTTTAATGTAGCATATTTAACATGGTTAGGCTAAGTTTTACAAATTGTAGACTGAACAAAAAAACTGCCTAAAGATTGTTTTCTTTAATCCCTATAGAGAGAGAGGAGAGGAAGAAGAGGAAGAACATTAGACAAGACGAACTAGCTAGCATTAAACAGTGTACAGTGAGTCAGTGTACACAGAGACTGCAATAAAAAGGTGTAAGATGTGCATTCTGACTAATTTTAAGTAAGTATCCAACAATCAACTAGATCTGACAAACAGATAATCGATCCATTTCGGAGAAGGAACGAACATACTGATTATTTTAAAGCACTTTAGGTTTTAATAACAAACAGGGTGCACGGGTGCTAACATGCAAAAATGTCAGTAGCATGAAGGAAATTGGAGTAAAACACATAGGTGTACATATCAGAGGTTACCCTTGGTTGTCCCATTCAAATAAGATAATTTAATGAGCTAATACTAGAATTAGAGTTACTAGAATTACTAGAATTAGAAATCCAAACCAAGCTCCTTGAATTTCTTCTTGAATATCTTCTTCTGTCACCCCTTCTTCTATTGTCACCCCTAGCACCTTTCTAGCTGTCTTCCTTACTACTTCTGCAGAAGCTGCCTAGCTACCTGGCAGCTCTTCACTGCCACCCAGTGCCTGTCTTAACTCCTCCCTGGACTCCTTCTTCAACCTCCATCACTTGATACTTGGCTCTGCCCTCACTGTCCTCCTCTTTTTGACATCCAGAGTCATCCCACAGACCACCATCCTATGCTGTCTAGCTACACTCTCTCCAGTCCCAACTTTGCAGTCTCCAATCTCCTTCAGACTCCCCTTCCTACACAGGATATAATCCACACCTTCAATTTCTAATTTCACACTCATCATTCTCCTCTACATACGTTTAGACCTCTACATACGTTTCATTATATAATAAATGGAATCAATACAGCGGAAGGTTAAATTAACACAGCCATTACTGACAAAAAAATTGTCTTTAAACTGTCTTTTCTTCATGGACTCAACAGCAAAGCTTTGTGAAGCAGTGTACGTTTATGAACTTGAGCGTGGGGAACAGCACATATTTGGGAAACGGCATGGTGCACAGGTGATCAGAGCGTGTGCATGACGTCTAACCGCACCCGGAGACTAGTGAGCTGAGGGTATGCTCATGACAGTAGCTGTCATCTGTGAGCTAGGCTTCATTGCCATTGCTGGGGGAAGGAAATGGGAAATGACGAAAAGTGTTGAGGACATGTCCCCAGCATCTCCAGCATAAATGGATGGTAGCTGGATGGCCTTGTGGCAGCTGGATGGCCTAGTAGTTAGGGCATTGGCCCTGCAATTAGAAGGTTGTGGGTTCGAATTGCTAGTGCCAACTGCTAGTGTCAACCACCGAGGTACCCTTGAGCAAGGTACCGTCTGCATATTTGATTTGGCAAACTGCCGCATTGGCGGCAGCCCCTTGCTCCCCTTAGTGAATGGATTAAATGCAGAGAAAGAATTTCACTTTGTTCACTTTGTGCTGTGGTGTGTTCATGCATGGCTAATAAAATAAATTAAATTAAATGACGCCTATGTTGGGTAGAATAGCTCACCCTTCCTCAATGTGATTGTAGCAAATACAGGTGTTAATTAACTGGCATAAAAGAATTGGCACTTATTATTCTCCTCCAACCATGTATAGCTATCAGATAAGGTTCTGCTAGCAATAGATTGAAAGTATGGTGTGGATCTTTACTTAACCTCTAGCCTTGGTAGGCATTACCTTCTCAGTGCTGGTGGTATTGCATAACTGAGGGAGTCCAAGCCAGTGGAATTGGACACAGCTAAACCGGGGGGAAATTCCAATTAAATTAAACAATTATGAAAAAAATAAAATAATAACTGCCCACATATTGACGTTCACTGTGTATCATTATCATTCAATACTACTGGCAGTTAGGACTGAAGGACTGAACCTTGCCACAGAACATTAACCTTTACCAAAAAGCTGTAAAGCTGTTTCTGCATAAAATACAGCATGAAAGAAATTACAAATGTACCTTCTGTACTAACATAAAAGTAGCACATCTTGCTCTTTATCATGTAATCACCTTGAACATGCCACAAAGATGCAATAGCTCAACACATCTAGTCTTCACCCTCTCAGCTCAGTAGAATTGTGCAATAGGACCTAGCAAACAGATGGTGTTGGCAATGACGAAATTCCATTTATCTCGGGCAACTTGTATTTGTACCAGATGGGGTATCAAAACTGAATCTGCATTTTACAGAACAAAAACAATTACACATCAAAACAGAAGTTTCCTTTTAGTGCTCCAAGCTGAAGTAGAGCCTCAAACTCATCCACACAAGCACTGCAGAGCTTCAGTAGTGAGTCATCGAACTTTTTCAGCAGCTGTCTGTGTCTATGAAAAATTATACCATTTCCATTATTGGCCAATGGATCCATTTCTTCTTCCTCACACAAATGTTTAATAAAAAATGTACATCAGAGCAAACTTTTCACTGCCTTAAATTTTGCTTTTCATATACAAGTTGGTTAGATGTAAAAAGACCTCCCAATAATTAAACAGTAAATATTAATATTAAACATTTACACTGTGGTGCTGAACACACAAGAGAAAGGTCTGATCATGCCCATTTTCATTAGTCCAATTTTCAGCCTCATCTATTGGGATTCTACTTGTTTCTACTTGTGGTACATCCACTGACAGAGCCTGAAGCCCTTAAAAAGGACATCAGAGTTTTTGGGGAGGGTGCAATAGTGCTGTTGTTGGTGAAACACCAGTCATTTGATTGAACTCACTTGAGAGAATGTCTCCGATTGAGCCCAGTGGCTGGAACAGTGCCAGTGGGCTTTTGTAAAGGTTAAGAAGGCCCTTTGTGGGGGACCTGCGCTTGCATTTCCTCAATCTCCATCCTTTGATCTCACAGACCAACCTCTGAGACAGAGAGGATGGGAGGATAGTTTCGGAGTTTCGGAGGGCATGGACTAAACCAAGTCCCTTTGGCCATAAGCTCTCCCTTTGGGGGTCTAATTACAGCGAGAAAGGCTGAAAAGGAGCACAAAGCCATGAACTGGCCAGTACCTCCCTCACCTCTATTACTTCAAGGGACTGTTCTGACCACGCTGCCTTGTAGTGACTTTGGATAATAAATTAAAAAATAAGCTGATCGAGGATACTGAAATTGATTGTTAACCCTGAAGCAGAAGAACAGAGACTGAAAAACATGTATTCATAGCTTTTTTTCCAGTTGCTCGGAATGTAGTTTTTTGGCTTTGTTTGTTCAGATGGCTACAATACATTTTAAAAGGCCTATATCTTACTTTCTAAATGATTTTTAACCCAAAACAAAATTAATTATGTCATGCAATTGTCATACACTTTTCACCCTCTTCCTCACTTTTTGTTTGATCACAGGGGGCATCCTCTGGGCCTTCAGAAAAATCCTAATGATGTCCGAGAACTGAAACATTCATGTCGTTCATTTTTAGTATTTTATTCAATGGAACCCCCTTGTACTTCAGTACTTACACTCTTATACACTACTGTTCTTCCTAAGTTTTCTTTTTATGATAGTTTTTATAGCCAAAATATGCACCGCTTCTCCTTGGAGCTCATGTTGAATTTCGGGACCACTCTAACATCAAAACGTCCGTTAATAGGAGAGAATGGTTGAAAGACCTTTAAAATGTCTGAGACAGTTGGTGACGTCACACGTACGGAAAGCAAAACACAGAGCACACTGAGGCTCAGGTCAATTATATATAGAAAAGCAGGGCATTAACAGAAAAGTAGACTAGTCACCTTCAGAGGCACAAGTCGACGCCCCTCTGAGAGAAGTCAACTAGTCATGTGTTTTTTTTCCTCTCTTCGTGCACGCGCATGTGTACACAATGCAGACCTAGAAAATTTAACTGAATGTCTCGAGAATTCTCGTTGATCCACACTAGACTACGTCGCACCTCTAAGACGTAAAAAAGTCAGACAGAAAAAGCTGGCTCCCTGATTTAATGGTCAAAGATGTACTTTAAAGCAAAATGCGCGTAGACTAGAACGTAAATGGCGATTGACTAATTTGGAATCCTTCCACACCGCCTGGAAGGAGAGCCTCAGAGACTATAACAAAGCACTTAACACGGCACTGCCTATCTATCATCTCTCATTGAATCCAATAAAAATAACCCCAGATTTCTGTTTAGTACTATTTCTAAACTAACTAAGAACCAGGTGCAGAACTACAGGTTCCTGCGAATCTACTGGCATTTTTATTGACTTTTTCAATAATAAAATAGAAATAATTAGACAAGAAATTCAATCTAGAATTCTGACTTAACCCTATTTGCCACCAGATTCAGCAGACACAGATACTCTTCAAATCTCAGCTGTAGTCGAGAAATCGACATCTTTTAACCCAGTCCGACAATCAGAACTTTCTGCAATTATTCTATCTTCAAAATCGTCTACCTGTTCGCTCGACTCTATTCCTACAAGCTTGCTTAAAGAGGTCCTACCAGAAATCATCAGGCCTCTCCTATCGGTGTTAAACGCTTCACTTAGTATTGGGTATCTACCGA
Organism: Hydrocynus forskahlii; assembly: GCA_037974365.1. NCBI lineage: Eukaryota > Metazoa > Chordata > Actinopteri > Characiformes > Alestidae > Hydrocynus > Hydrocynus forskahlii. Next base: position 21,081 of record JBBPCX010104850.1, read on the forward strand.
AATCCTTTAAATGAGCAGTTATTAAACCGTTGTTAAAAAAAATGCACTTTGATACATGTGAGCTCTCTAACTATCCATTTGTATCTAAGATCTTAGAGAAAGTCGTGGCCCAACAGTTATGTTCATTACTACACAAAAACTGTATATATGAAAAATTTCAATCTGGGTTCCGACCTCATCATAGCACAGAAACAGCCTTAGTAAAGATAGTAAATGATCTTTTACTGTCCGCTGACAAAGGATTTGTCTCTCTGCTGGTTCTGCTCAACGGAATCACTGGAACCGCCTTATCCTGGTTTAGATCATACCTGACCGACTGCTATCAGTTTGTAAGAGTTAATGGGGAATCCTCAGTACCCACCAAAGTAAAATATGGCGTACCACAAGGTTCTGTATTAGGACCTCTTTTATTTACTCTGTACATGCTGCCCTCAGGGATGATCATTCGAAAACATAGGATTAGCTTCCACTGCTAGGCAGACGATACACAGCTTTATATCTCTGCAAATCCCGATGATACACCTAGACTAAATAAGATTGGGGACTGCATAAAAGATATAAAAGACTGGCTGTCACATAACTTCCTCTTACTCAATGCAAATAAAAACTGAAGTCCTTCTTCTAGGTCCGAAAGCTGCTAGAAACGAACTGTCAGGTCTAATGTTTGATCTCACTGGTTCCTCAGCCTCTCCAGCATTAACTGTAAAGAATCTCGGTGTCACTATTGATCCCGATCTTTCATTTGACACTCATGTAAGTACCATTACTAAATTAGCATTCCTTCATCTATGAAACATTGCTAAATTAAGAAGTGCATTATGTCTCCATGATGCAGAAAAACTAGTCCACGCCTTTATTACCTCCAGACTTGATTATTGTAATAGCCTCTTGTCGGGCTGCTCCAACAAAAACCTAAACAAGCTTCAACTCGTCCAGAATGCTCGTCCTCACCAGAACCAGGAAATTCGACCACATTAGCCCAATATTATCCAGACTACATTGGCTTCCGATCAAATTTCATATTGACTACAAAATTCTACTAATGACATAAAGCCTTAAATGGCCTCGCACCCGATATACCTCAGTGAACTTATCTCCTACTATGATCCTCCGCGGTCAGGCTGAAAACACTTGTTTAGTCAGGCTTTTTGTACTTAATTTTTTCTGGTTAGATGGAAGGTGTAGAGCTGGGAGGCGGTGGGTA
>JBBPCX010104861.1:0-12500 GCA_037974365.1 Hydrocynus forskahlii
ATTGTCAATCAGTGTTGCTTCCTAAGTGGACAGTTTGATTTCACAGAAGTGTGATTGACTTGGAGTTACATTGTGTTCTTTAAGTGTTCCCTTTATGTTTTTTTGAGCAGTGTAGTAATATAATATAATAGTATAATATAGATATTGTAAGATGGCACTGTAGTATAAGATGTATCTCAGTAATTATATCAAGAATGAATAGAATGCATCATGTGCATATAAATATAAACAGCAGCATATGAAACTGGACATATAAAGTAAATTATACATTTAATTAAATATCAGGAGGAGAAATAATATGAATCCAAAATGTTTTGGAAATAGAATGGAATAGAATACGCTCAAACTGTGCAATTGTCATTTTGTTGCCAATGTGTTTCTTACTATGGACAAATAGAGCAACTGGTGTGTTTGGGTAGATATGATGGTGTGATAGCTTTCTTCAAGACGTTCTTAAGTGAAGTGTTTCAAATAGAAAACAGTACATTTTAAAGTTAGTAGTTTTTAAATAAAAAATATTGGTTCTATGTTGATATCAGCTGATTGGAACAAAACATAAAAGTGTAGTCATGCCCATATCTGATACATGGCCAGAAGACTAAGAATGACAATGGTAATTAATGTGTGATTAATTGCTTTTTTTTACATCACACTTCATTGCACACATGCATACCATCAGTCAGTGTCTGTAATATATCAGCAATGGTTAACTTGTGAAACAAATAGAGGACAGCAGCAATGACTAGCTGGTGGAGGGACAGAGCAATCGCCATTTGGGGAAATGAATCAATGGACCTATTAAACAAGTAACCTTTGCTATGAAGGCTTACACTCCTGGTTCATTCATTTCACTGTCACTTAAATGATGGATCACCTTGCAAAAAGGACATTTTTGTTGTTAATGGATCAAAGGAATTATGCACATTATTGGCTTCAACAAGGACGCACAGTGTCACTGTTGCAAAGCACCACATATATGAAGCACCAAAAACTACTTGAATGTTAGTGGAGGATCTTCGGCCCGCTAAATATAAGTAATTAAAGGACCCTTTCTCATGAAATCTATTCTAATAACTCTGTGTCTCATTCATGAAACAGCCGTACAATGCTGAAACAAGCTGTGATTTGAGCACAACTGGTCAATCCTGCATGGAAACATCCACTTGATGATATTTCATGTAATTTGCAGATCTTAAATATATTCATATTAAAAAAAAAACAGGGAAAACGGAACTTGGAAAAATGGAATGTGAAAAATTGTCTTTAAGTGGAACAATAATAACAATAATAAAATAATGTTTTTTACTGATGTTATTGAAGATATTGAAAAAAAAAGATTTTTGACTGCAAATAAAACATTGTTAAACTACTACCCCCTTATTTGCAAGCACTCATGAGTCAGAAATTGTTGTAACATGTCAGTGTAATTTTCCATTCAGACTGACTGTATGAAGGGGCTGTAAGTGAGTCAGTCCGGTTCATGAGTCACTTCGCCTCTGAAAACAAATACATGAGGGTCAGTTCAGGATAGCACACAAATGACATATTGGTCACAAATAAACCCAGAATCAAGCAATAAGGCTGGGAAAGTCTTTCTCTTGCGGACTCTTTATCCTTCCCTTCCCCGCTCAGTCTTTTTCCCAGTATTGGCTGCTTTTTCCTTCTCCCCACCTTTGTCTTCCCCTCCCATATGGCACCCTGTCATGTGCCAATTGTCCCAATAAGTGACAAAGGAAGCGTTGCTGTTTCTACCGTGCATGACAATGTTCCATTTTCCTCAAGACGAAACAGATGTCCCTGCAGAATGGCAGCAGATTGCAGACTGTAATAGAGAACATTGTCAAGGTAATAACCTTGTTCTCTTCGCAGACAGGTAGAGGCCCGAGCACTGCACCTCCACACCACACACGGAGCAAAGAGGCGCCGCCGGCTGGCAACGGATTCAGTGCTTCACTCAGGTGGAGTCAATTGAGATGTAAACCAGGTAAATGGCTTGGTGAAATGGGAAATCAGATGTCACATTTTTGGGCATTACTCCAGGTGCAAGAGTGATGTTAGTCCCTTCAGCTTTAAAGGTAATATTTAGTTAAGGTTTATAATTCAGTAAGTACAACTAGGATGAAACACCTTCTCCAGAGCCTTCCAGTCTCTTGGAACATTTTTACCTTGGAACCATTATTTTTTTATCTTGGAACCTAGTATCTAAAATCTAGGATCTCTTATTCACCTGACTTATCTGTCTTTGAAATGTGGAAGGGACCCAGAGCTCTCCATGAAACCCATGAAGAGAGCATGCAAACCTCACCCAGAAGGGACCCACCATTTGTGTTTACTAGTAAACTACTTCAGGAGTAATCTTATTTATTTTTCTATGGCATTTATATAAACTTTTACTGACCACAGCACTTTTTGTATACATCATATTTCCAAGTGAGACAGCGGGCAGCCAGGAACACAGCGTCTGGGGAGCAGTGTGTGGGGAGGGTACCTTGTTCAGGGGTACTTCAGAGATGCCTAATAGGCTTAGGAATCAAACCCTCAACCTTCTGCTTGCAGGAGCAGTTCCCTAACCACTAGGCCACCAGCTTATGTTGTTCTTGTCTCCATGTGTCTGTTTAGTCACAATAAAGCAATTAAGTTTTCTGATTCTGATTCATTGATTTGCACAGGGCATGCTGGAGCCTATGCCAGAGAAGATAGAGACCATAGACAGGTTGCCAGTTCATCATATGGCAGACATGTAAACATATTCACACCTGGGTGAAATAAAGAAGCTAAAATACCCCCAGACTTACCCGTCTTTGGAAAGTGGGAACAAACCAGAGCTTTCCAGAAACCCCTGGAGAGATCACACAATCTCCTCCCAGAAAGGACCTTTTCCAAACCCAGGACCTTCCTGCTGTGAGGTGACAGCATCACCCTGCCACCCCCCATTCTTGGAACCGTTTCTTCTTGCATAAATCAAACTGTATTAGATTTATGTAAATGTATAAAACCTGCAAATGTTGGCCTGGTGGTTAGAAAGTTGCCCCAGAGATCGGAAGGTCATGTAGTTAGAATCCTCTGTGTTCGGAAGGTCATGAGTTTAAATCCCAGAACTGCCAGTGGCACCACTGAGGTTCCCTTGAGCAAGGTACCGTCCCCACTCACTGCTCCCCGGGCGAGGTGTCATCGGCTGTCATTTGGTGTCATTTGGCTTCATTTGGTGAATGGGTTAAATGTAGAGGAAGAATTTAACATTGTTCAGACTGTGTTCTGTGCTGTGGTGTGTTCACATGTGACAAATGGAAACTTTACAAACTTTTAAATGTCCTCTGGCATTTATGATGTGTGTTGCAAGTTAAATTGTCAGTACATAAACTTAATAGACCTTTCAATACTACTTTACAATCAAAGTGTGTTTACAAAAGGGTTTATGAATAGCTCAAATGAGCTCACTGTTGTCATAAACATTTCATAACTCATTAATAAGCTGTTATAACACAAAAAACAGTAAGTTGTCATATCTGATAAATATGAATATGTGAATATGACTAAGCTCACAGGTCTAATTCTGACTGATGGAGACGACATAGTGAGATCAATAACTAACAAAATGAGATGTTAATGACCTCATTAATAACCATTAACATTTGAAATCATCTATAAACCATTTTAAGGGTAGTCTAACTGTGAAGTGGTGCTGATTTGGTCTTTCATCCTTAGTTTTCTTGACATTTTTAAAGGTCATTTACTGGAAAGAATGTATATGAAATGGGAACCGCAGAGTGTTCAGGCTTCAGATTGTTTTGAGTCCATATTTTTTCCCCAAACATTTTCGGAACAAGTGATTATAGAGGCCTTGTCTTTCCAGATATTCTTGACTCAAACAATGACCCTGAATTGATTGATTTCCTAGTGGGGCACCTTTATTCCTCCATGAGGATCCAGGCTTGCCAAGTCAAAAACTAAGGTCTGTTTTACCCTGCTAGATTCATAAAACCGATGCTCCAGGTGTTAGATGCCCCAAACTGATATGAAATGATATGTATGCCTGAAAATATATTTGAAATCTAGTCAATACATCTAATATTTTTAAATTGAAGGCTGTTGTGAAAATATTATAGAATTATTTGTTTTTACAAATCACTTTATCTATAGAAAGTGTGATATTCTACTAGTCGTTTGTTCAGGCATTATTTCTGATGGAACTGAAAAACACACTTAATGTAGATAAATGACTTTGAACAAGTAAAGGCATCAAGTAAAGTAGTTAGATTGTCTCATTATAATCTTACAAGAATCTCGTATAACGTATTTTGCTCTTGGCAAACACAATACTAATCAGAGTGGCCACAACTGAACTGTGAGGGGTCAAAATAGGATGATCTAAGAATGTGAGTGCTTAGAATAGCCTGAAATTGGAACACCTTTTGGGGACTGGTGCACCCATGGACAAACAGCAATCAAAATGGATCTGTGGGCAAAAGCTCATCATGCTTAATGACAAACTTTGCTTCTTTAGGAATAATTAATTTAGTTGCTAACAAACACTAGAATTCACTAGTCAGCCAAATCTAAAAATGTGTTTCAAATTAAATATTCGTTAGTTATTCAGACTCGTCAGTATGGCTCAGGACTCAGGGCTGCTTAGTGAGTACCAGCCATGATGAACGCCAGCCACTGGTGGCCTAGTGATTAGGGCATTTGCCCTGTGCTCAGAAAGTTGTGGGTTCAAATCCCAGGACTGGTGGTGGCACTGCTGAGGTACCCCTGAGCAAGGTACTGACCCCACACACTGCTCGCCTAGTGCTGTGTTCCTGGCTGCCCGTTTCTTCACTTGGTGAATTGGGTTAAATACAGAGGAGGAATTTCACACTGCGTGCTGTGGTGTGTTCATGTTTGACAAAATGGTCACTTTACACTTTTAGATGCCTGTGAAGTTCTGTTCATTGTTAAAACACAGTCATAATGCATTCCAAAAGACATGGAATTAGTCTGTCCAAACCTTTTATGAAGATCTGCATGTATTTTATGTTTTCAACAAAATACAATCTGGACTATTCAGGTGACTATGAAATGTTTGTTAGCAATGTTTGAACTCCAAACACATCTATTATAAGTGGAAAATTTGGGAGTGAACCATTCATATCATATCCATTAATCTATTAATTACAACTGAATCGTGTTACGGATCAAAGTAAATATGGTTTTAGGAGTCTTGCCAGAGGACTCTTATTGATTTTGTGCAGTGTGTTTGCCCATATTAAGGAAATCAAACTCCAGTCTACTGCAGTGGTGTTAACCTCTTCCTTCCACCACCTGCTAAAAATATTAAAACACTGGGTCAGGAACAGATCTTCCTGTGAAAGTGTATGTGTGTACCTTTAAATTCCATTTCAGCCCATTTAATGTGGCACATTTACACTGTTGGCAAACAAAAATATACCAGTGCCCTTTTTTTCTGACAGTGAACTCATTGCACTCATTGCTAGAACCTATTGATTCATAACTCTATTTAAAACAGTGCCTATCAAAACCCCCTGTTTTTAATAAAAAACAATTAAGTCATTAGCACCCCAGCCACTGCCAAAATTAAATCTGGTTGTTGTTCAGAATAATCATGCAAGGTAATACATTTTTCAATGAAATTAACAGTTTTTTATCCACTGCAGTTTAAGCGTAGGTGGTGATCTGTACATCTATGACAGGTCAGAGTTACAGAGGTAAAGCGACACCAGCAGGGGGCACCCAAGGGCAGTGACGTTCACTGAGCCTGACCCGACCCACAGGCTCTGTTCTCGGGGCTTGGATGAGCCTCACCTTGCTGTAGCAGATCTTGAGAAATGGCCATATAAAGCATGTTTTATTCTCACGGACCAAAAGGGCACTTGAGAAGAGGCAATCTGAGGGCGGGAGCTCAAGCCCACCCCGGGCTCTGTCTGTGCAAGTGCCTGTTCAGCACTAACAATAATGGTGGTGTTCGCTGTTGAACGTAAGATATATGGTGCTTTATTTCATCTGGTGGGAGACCAGTATAAGTGCACTGTTCCAAAGCTCACACAAGCATTCTGAGGTCTGTCTTCACAACACCATAGACTCCTGTTTGATCACTGCTTCTTCAGAGGTACCCTGTTAAATGTCCAGGAAAACATGCCTGGAAAGCATTACACAAGCCATGTGATTTCATACAAACACAGTCCCTGAATGTTTCACACAACTGCACATCCTTCCACCCACTGCTTAAGACTCCGAAGCACCCATAGCCTTCAATACCTACTCTACAGATATGTGAGCTGCTATCTGTTTGCCTGCTATGTCTTTCTGTCTGTTCAACTTCACTGGGAGCTTGGGCTGAATGCATCTACTGCTGAATGCCACAAGGCAGCTCCAGCATGAAGCCACTTAAGGCATTGCTGGTAGCTCAAGGTAACCACAAAATAACTGCTGTATTCAGACACCCATAGGTTTAGTAATACCCTGGGGTGTTTAAAGGCACAGTAGAAAAATAATAACAACCTTTCTATCCCGAATAAGGTTCTGTTTTATCTTATTTAGTTATCCCTGTTCTTTTCCTCCATTATTGTTCATCTGTAAATCTTTCCTTTTACTAATGAGTGATTGGCGTTCAGCAGGGTTGCTCAGTTCACACAGGCATGGAGCCCTCTTCTTGTTCCTCTTCATTCTTCTTTCTCACTTACAGACCAGTAGTGTTGCCAAGACACTGTTGTTGTATTTGTTCTATTCTGTGATAGAAGCACTTGTAAAACTCATAATAGCAGTGGTTGTTTCTTTGTTTCTGGAATTCTGATTGGTCAGTATAAATGTCAATTTAAGCAGTCATTTTAGGTGATCCACTGACAAAAGTTCACAGGACCTAGTCTTGCTGGCCTCAATTCAGGCTGCAGCCAAATAGTTTTCTTTGCTTAGGGAGGTCCCTTACTGAAATGACTCAGAAGTATCTAAGTGGCAACCATGATAATAGCTGGTCGGCACTGCTCTACATGCTAAGGAAAGGTCCTTGAGTGCTTTTTTTCTGATCTCCTTCAGTATAAGATACGCTGGACCACCCTTTATCAAAGGAAAGGATGATAATATTGTCCAAAAATTCCCTGCAGCAGCAAGATTTAGAGCAACGGCCACCAGTCCTGAAGATATACCTTTTATGGGGCAGCTGGTGACCTGGTGGGTATGGAGTTGCCCCTGTGATCAGGTGGTGGGTTTGAATGCAGATGTAATGCACTGTTCACACTCTGTGCAGTGCTGTGGTGTGTTCATGTGTAACAAAAATAGCCACTTTACACTTTACCTTCCTGAGAGGTCTGGTTGCAGTCACAATCTACCAGTCTGCAACGGCTGCTCTGGCTAATGGACTTCTCCAGACGTTCCATGTTGGCTCTAGTGTTAAGTAGGTCTCTGAGAGGAGGGTTGGTGAACCATTGATTTAAAACGATGTACCAGTAGTTTTACCTCAGCAGAACCACCTCAATGTCTGCCTGCATAATTATGTAGCCCGGTTGTCTTTCTTAAGTCCTTATGAATTCTTCTTCAGGTGACTGGGAAAGGACATACGTTGTCCTATTTTTTTGACAGTTCAAAAGCAGCCCTGGTATTGTCATGGCCACATAGGATCTTAGCCATGTGGGAACAAACTGAGTGTGAAACTACTAAATCAACCCTCATGAAGATGGTGCTCACACACACATATACACACACTGCAAAAAAGCAGCTGGTAGCCCAGTGGTTAGGGTGTTTGCCCTGCAATCAGGAGGTTGTGGGTTCGATTCCCATGACCACTAGGCACCTCTGAGGTACCCTGAGCAAGGTACCGTCCCCACACCCTGCTCCCTGGGCGCTGTCTCCCTGACTGCCCCCTGCTTCATTTGGTGAATGGTTTAAATGCAGAGGTTAGATTTTGTACTGTGGTGTGTTCACGTATGACAGAATGGTTACTTTCACTTATTTTATATACCTTTTTCAATTATTTTCATCAATCTCATTTAGAACTTTAACCTCTATGCCACAAAATAAGCCCAGAGAGTCAATAATGTGTCAGCAGTTGAGTTATTTTCACTTGTTTCAAGAAGTATTATGCTGAGCATAGAGTACATGTGAGTTCTCCATGTCTTAATTTAAAAAATTAATACACTCATGTTAACCTTTGTGTGGCCTTTCACGGCCCAGTGTTATGCACTTAGACTTGCTACATTTTGATTTTATTACTTGAGTGCAATTTTTCTGATGCAACATGTGCAGTTTTTTGGGTGGAACTATTACTACTGAGCAAAATGAGCAGTTTGAAATGTGCAATTTTTCTGGTGCATATCTATTGTATTGACAATTCCTGTCACTCCATTGTGTACCTGTGTGTGTGTGTGTGTGTGTGTGTGTGTGTATCTACAGTGTTCTTATATTTACAAAGATATCTATTCTGTACATATATATGTACATACAGATAATTTAGTCTACATTTAGTTTACATATAGTTTACATGTATGTATATATCGTATAATATGGATTTCCATATTTTATATTTCTAGATTGTATAATGTACATTTTATACTGTACCGTTGATGTAGTATTTTATTCTATTGTTTTCTTAATTTTTGCTGCTCTTAACTTTATACTGTCCACTTTCTGCCATGACAAAGCAAATTTCCCACTTGTGGGACTGATAAAGGTTTATCTTATCTCTTATCATTGTGCACATGCTAGTTCCTCACAATGAACTTCAGCACTTTCAGTGACTTTTTCACTTTCCGTCTTCATTTTCCCTGATATTTTTGAAGGTCATTACATGATGACGGAAGACAATATGTGTTATGTACGCCTTAAAAAGAGAATGTCAATGTCAGTGGTCACTAGTCTTGCTCTTGGAGGTTTACCTTCTTGCAGACTTTAGCTCTAACACTAATCACTTCCTCGCTCCTACTTCATCTATTTAAGGCCTTTAGGCTGCAGTTCAAGACCACTAGGCTGTCGAAGGCTGTGTTAATCAGAAGAATCCTTTGATTGCAGCCGAGTAATGCAGCCCACAATCTGACAGCTTTCAAGCACACCACCAGAGGACCCTTCATGCTCTTCTACTGCATACAATCCTCTGGACATCTGGACCCAGCAGAAGCACTGGTTTACATGGCAACACAGCAAAATATATGGTACACCGTTGCTTCAGTGTATCTGTTTAAGGCTGAAGGCTGAGCTTAGTGAACCGAACAAGTAGCTTAGTAGCTCCCAGGATAACCTTTACCCACAAACCAATGGTTGTTTAGCTTACCGGCTAAAGTCTGCAGGAAAGTAAACCTCCAGGGTTCATTTTAGCCATATTTTCTAACTAAATTTTGCTCTGACTGCTTTCTAAAGTGTCCTTGGTAGACTGTCCCATCATGGAACACAAATGAGGATTCTTCAAAGGACAGTACTTCCAAGGGCCCATTTTTCTCAGCTGCAGCCCAGCTTTTGGAATGCGGCCCCTGATAAGCTGAATGGGGAATTAGACTTGGGTTAGTGAGGATACCTTCAAGAAGGTAGATCTCCAGGAGGGATGTTTGTAATGTTTCTTCCAGACTTCGGACCTAATGTACTGAGATTTTGTGTTGGTTTCAGTGCAAATTGCATTAATTCTGCCCACATGTACAAAACATGCAGTTTGTCATGAGGAAGACACAAATGACTGGTAGTTTGCCCAGTTGTCGTGTGGGGGAAGAGCCCAGTCATGGATGAACATGATAGAGCCGGTAAGCCACGCGATTTGCTCTGAGACTGCTCTGATTACAGAGTCAAGATTCCCACTAGGAACCAACATTCTCACATGCACACAGGTAAGTATAGAAGAGGGAGTACTCACAATACCGAGGGCTGAGGGTTGACTCAGGATCGGGCATGAAACCCGAATGTCTGTGTGCAGACCGATACCTCTGTCCTGTTTATACACCTTTGACGTGAATCATCTCCGGTGCGTGATCAAGTGCATGTGACAGTAACCCCCCCCTCCAGGACCATCACCAGACGGACCCATCGGAGAGGATACCCAACGATGGTAGTCCTGGATGAGCGAGGGGTCCAAGATGAACCGTCCCGGAACCCAGGACCGTTCCTCTGGGCCGTAGCCCTCCCAATTAACCAGATACTGGGTGCCACGACCCCGGCGTTGCGAATCCAGGATCTGCCGAACGGTGTTGATGTGGCTGGTGGAGAGATAAACCCTGTCACCCACATGAAACAATTGTCCCAGGGGGTGCCGACGGCGATGTTGCTTGGAATAGCAGACGTTGGCTCTCTGGATGGTGATCCTGGCACGATTCCAGAGCTGTCGGCACCTGCAGACCAACCATTGGGCCGACGGTACATCAGCCTCCGGCTCATGGTGTTCAAACGTCAGAGGCTGGAAACCGTTGCATACCTCAAATGGGCTTAATCCAGTGGCTGAGGAGGTGAGGAGGTTATGAGAGAGTTCAGCCCAGATGAGGTAGCAGGCCCAGGAGCGCAGATTATCCGCCACAAAACATCTGAGGAAGCACTCCAGTTGTTGATTGGTCCGCTCCGTCTGACCATTTGTCTGGGGTTGGTATCCTGATGATAGGCTGGAGGAGACGTTGATCAGATGGCAGAAGACTCTCCAGGACTTGGCCGTGAACTGGGGCCCTCTGTCCGAGACGATGTCCTTGGGGAACCCATGCAAGCAGACTACATGCTCTAGGACCAATTCAGTGGTCATTTTTGCAGTGAGGAGTCCGGTCAGAGCCACCAGGTGCACAGCCTTGGAAAAGCTTTCCACGATCATGAGAATGGTGTTTTTACCGGATGAGACAGGGGAGTACAGTAACGAAGTCCAAGGCGATGTGAGACCACGGAGCAGGTGTGTTGGTTGACTTCGCTCTGGCACACGTGGTACACGCCTGAACAAAAGACTTAGCATCTGCGTTCATGGTTGGCCACCAAAAGGCCCTCTTGACGAGGAGAAGAGTTCTGGCGATGCCGGAATGTCCAGCCATGGTAGAGGAGTGGGCCCATTGGAGGGCTTATTGACGCTGGGCAGTGGGGATGAAGAGATGTCTGGGTGGAGTTTTGACAGGAGGACGTTCTAAGGCGTGCCCCTGGTGGACTCTGTCTTCTAAACCCCACCGGAGTGGAGCCAGGATGATGTCAGACGGCAGGACAGACGTGGGATCCGTCCGGGGATTCTCCACTTGGTGCTGTCGGGAGAGAGCATCAGCCTTAATGTTCTTGGACCCCGGATGGTACGACAGATGGAAGTTGAAGAGCTTGAAGAATAAGGCCCACCGTGTCTGCCTGGGGTTGAGCTGCTTGGCTTATTGAATGGTTATAAGATTTTGGTGGTCCATCCAGACCGTGAATGGGGCACCGCCGAGATATGTGGTGGCGCGCTGGTGGAAAGCACATTTCTCCATTTTACAGAATAACTGGGGGGCCAGCAATCTCTTGAGAACTGCCCTGACATGCTGGGTGTTCTGCTCGATGGACTTGGAGTAGATTAAGATGACGCCTAAGTAGGCAAAGCACCATCTACCCAGCATGTCGTGGAGGACGTAATTGATGAGCTGTTGGAACATAGCTGGACTATTACAGAGTCCGAACAGCATTACCAGGGTCTCGTAATGGCCGGTGGGGGTTATGAAGGCCATCTTCCACTCATCACCCTCTCTGATGCGGACCAAGTTGTAAGTGCTCCGTAGGTCCAATTTGGTGAAGAATTTAGCACCAGAGAGGGCGTCCAGGGCGGTGTTGGTAAGGGGAAGTGGATGACGATTTTTGATGGTGATTTCATTGAGTCTCCAGTAATCAACGCACGGACGGAGACCCCCGTCCTTCTTTTTTACAAAAAAGAACCCCGCAGCTGTGGGGGAAGAAGATGGCCTGATGGTCCCCTAGCGAAGACCTTCGGTTCTTAGCGCTGTGACTGAAACTCAAATAGAAGAGAGAGATTAGTCAGAAACACTTCCCTTTTCTCATCCGTCCCGTTCCACTTCTCAGGTACAGCCATTTTTGGGATAGTAACAGGTGAAGGGGTTTGGACAACGGGCTGGGATGGTGAAGCTTCAGCAGGTGGAGATTGGTGAACCATCCGCAGGGTGGTGACCTACGCACGGAGATTCACCACTTCCTGCTTCAGAGTCACAATCTCAACAGTCTGCTGGTTTATCACCTCCCAGATACGAGCTAAGTCCGCTGGGCTCACTGAGGACACAGACATTCTGTCACGAGGAAGACACAAATGACTGGGAGTTTGCCCAGTTGTAGCGTGGGGGAAGAGCCCAGTCGCGGATGAACACGATAGAACCGGTAAGCCAGGCGATTTGCTCTGAGAATACTCTGATTACAGAGTCAAGATTCCCACCAGGAACCAATGTTCTAACATGCACACAGAAAGGTATAGAAGAGAGAGTACTCACGATACCGAGGCCTGATGGTTGACTTAGGATCAGGCATGAAACCCGAATCTCTGTGTGCAGACCAATACCTATTTTCTGTTTATATACCTTTGACGTGAATCATCTCTG
>JBBPCX010104861.1:17500-22284 GCA_037974365.1 Hydrocynus forskahlii
CTGTTGCTGGTTCAACAGTTGTCCTTTCTTGGGCCACTTTTGGTAGGTACTGACCACTGCAACCCGGTAATGCCCCACAAGACACACAAGTAATTTTACTATTGCAAGGTTTTATTAGACATCCTTTTGAACCATTTCTGTTGATCCATTTGTCAAGAAATTTTGACACAAACTTAAACAGCAGCTGTCATTTTCAAATTAAATCATGAATGACAAAAATGTTGAACCAAGGACTTGTTCAGACAGTGAGAATGTTTTAGTATGCCATGCAGTGAACTCCTGGTATAAAAAGAGTTAAACCTCTCATTAAATAAACAGTGCATTGTAATAAGGTATTGTGCAGATTTGCGAAGGCTTTGCGTGAACCAGATGCACAGATACTGGATGTAGTTTATGATGCAATAGATGCACAAAGCAAGAAACTGTCCCATGAGTTCAAAATATTTGCATATCTTGTACTTTGAAACGAGGGCCGATTGCTCTGTCTCACACACGCTCCATTTTCATTGTCTCACGACTGTAATCAGGAGAATGCATTGTCTCATGACTGTAATCAAGTTGCTTTATTTAGGCGTCATTTTGCCTGAAGGCCTTTCCCTGTTCAAATAAATAAATATTGCTTCTTGGGCCTCCAGGATTCATCAGTGTTTTTTATAATGTAGGCTTTCTTGTGCAGCAGTGTCTGAATCTGAACAACCCCGTCCCCTTATGATTACTAGACACGGTGTTAAATTGCCTGGCATGTATTTTCAGCAGGCTTTGCCAGCAGCATTTTTAAAGAGTATTCTGTGGTGTTACCTCTGCCAAGCCAATGGTATGATCCAGTTTAAAGCGAAAAAAGCACCGGAACAAAGTTCATTAGGTACAATTTGAATAGGGGTATGTAAGGATTTTTTTATTCCAATGCAAGATCATGGACTTGTGGGTGGGTATCTTACTCATGTTTAACAGGTGAAATATTTTTCACAAGGGGGAGGTGTTAGCAAGTGATTAATCGAAAGTAGGAACCTGGCCTAAAACCATGCCAGGATCTCATTAATGCACAAACTGCACAGAAATGAAAGACCCTGACATGAGCACAGGAATGCAGGGTGTAGCCAATGCTGCTTCCACTGCAGTGCAAAAATGACTGTTCACTGATAAAAAGTCATACAATCAACGTAGTGATACGTCTCTTTGATTATGGAGAGGATCTAAAGGGAAAAACAAACACTACATACATCTAAAACTGGCTTTCTGCAGAAAATATGATTTCTTCAAGTAAGATCCACTCTCTGTCATCTGATATCAGTGAGTGCCGCCTTCAGTTTTTGCATGACATTCTAAAATTAAGAATTGATTTCGTTGAAAAGACTGACCTTGTTTTGCTGCAGTCAAACGTGAATTGCCTTGGGTTGCCTTTTAGAAAGCTAACTCATGAACCTAGCTTGCATGTTCCCCAACCAGCTAGGCACTACAGTACTTAGTTAATCGACTAAAATGCAGTTTTATAGTTGTATTTATTCGTTCTGGAGGACATTGCTTATGCTATGACTGCACAGATACACAGACAAGAATATAAAATATAGTAAGTCAAATATAATTAAACTCTTCAGAAATAGTCAGAAAATGCTTAGTACTAAATATGATGTGCATCGCAAAAAATGTGGTGGTCGATGGTTAACATTTAGCTAGCCATGCATATGAAAGTGCTAAAAGTTCTGACTTGACCCTAAATTGTCAACATTTGATAAGTATAGTCAAAGTTTTACATTTGCACACTTTTATTAATTGAAATCCAGAAATGAGTGAATGTCTGAGAGAATTTTCACGTGATTCAAGAGTGAGAGGAGTAGGAGACATGGTCTGGTCTTGGTTAAGAGGATTTTTGTCCCAGGAGCGTGTCCTACTTCAGGATATCACATTCACTGTGGCCTCGCATCAGTGATGCCGTGTATAGTTGTGTTTTTATTCTAATAATAAATGTGAATGCAATGCCACAAGACTCTGCTAGTAGCTTATGAGCTCCGGGCTAAAAAGCGCAGACCCATTCACCTTTCATTAAATTCACTCTAAACATACAAGCCCTGCATGTGGGACCTCAGAAGGCGGTAGGCCACGGTAAGTAATGCACCCGTGCGTGCAGTGGCTTCAAAATGCATAGGGATCTGAATAGGAGCGGTAATGCATGAATGCCGCTCCATCTCAGCTAACAGAGACGGCTCCGAGAGCCTCCTTCGGCCTCGACCGCTCTGCACCATGAATCAGCACGGTGAACTAAAATAGACAAGTAGGTCAGTGGAAGTTCGACCCTATTCATCAGCCCCCCACTGGCAACCAAGAACCAAAGAAAAAGGGAAATGCAGAATCCACCATCTTCCGCTAAACAACATGTCCCACTTTATCTAAAGTACCGGAAAATACCACTCAGGCTCACAGTTAACTGCAGGCTTTTCACTGTGGTAGCAGTCCTCTGCAGTTTCATATCAATGAACTCTATCCAGTCAAGCCAAGAGGAGGATTGAGTCTTGGTTCCTCTGAATGTGTCCCATCTTCAAGCTAATTCTTCCTCTTCATGCTCTTAGAGAGTTTCTTCTTCTGAATCTTGATTCCTCTGGGTGGTTCTTCTTTATGCTGTTAGAGACTGTCTCCTTTTGAGTCTTGGTGCCTCTACATCAGTTTCTACTTCAGGTTCTTGGAGAGTTTCACTTTTGAGATTTGGTTCCTCTCTCTTTGGTTTGTAATGCTCCTAGAGAGTTTTTCCATGTAAGTCTTGGTTCCTGTGTGTGGCAGCAGTTTTGTTTATACTTTGACCCATTCTTGAGCTGCTAATGTTGTGGGTTTAGCAGGAATAAGACTTGATGAGACATAACATTACCATTTGAGGTCAGTTACACCGCCCCACTGCTCTGAGCTGCTTGTATTGTGCAGGTAGGGCTCCATGCTGTCGCTTTTCTTTTTAATTAAGCTCCATTTAACTTTCCATTTCTGTCTTTTGCTCGGTCCCAATTATTTCTCCAGCTGACATTATTCTCCATTAAAGGGTATTGCCTCTGCTGGTAGGCTGCAGACACAAACAGGATGTGGGTCATTTGCCAAACGTGGGGCGGGTTTATCATTGGGGTGCTGTCACAGAAAAGGGACGGACCTGTTCATTAGCATTTCAGCACGCAGGTAATGTGAAAGGCAAATAATTGCTCAGTTTATAGTTACCTTTAGTGCTACTTATTCGCTTCCCTAAATAAGGTTTTTACCAGGAGCAGTTTCTGGAAGCGAAGATGTCTTTTTTTTTTATTTTCTTTCTTTCAGAGACAGTTTGATTCCATGGAGGTGCAGTATTTCTCTATATATTACAATTTGTTTGCGATGATAAAACCAAAGGAAACCCATCCTCAGCAGAGCCTGGCTTTGTTTGTAACAGTGCAAATCACTCTGTCTAATTACAGTGGGATCAATACGTGTCTCTAACCAAACATATTTCATTCAGTGTATGAGTGGTGAGATACACAGATAGGCCACTTCATTAGTCCATCTACCTTGAAACTACTCTCCTTGTCTAATTTATCATCTCCACTTGCCATATAGGTGCACTTTGTAGTTTACAGTTACAGACTTTAGTCCATTTTTCTGCATCATTTGTCATCACTCACATTCATCAAGGGCCCCTGCAATCACACTGACATGGTATTATACTGCAGTTTTTAAATGCTCTGTCTACTTCTGTCCACTCTATGAGACACATCTAACCTTTTGGTCCACCTTCCACACAGGGAGAATGTGACTGCCATACACACACATATATACGCACACACACAGACACACACACACACACACACACACACACACACACACATATATGCACACACACATACATACACAAACATACATACGCACACACATGCACACACACACACACACACACACACACACACACACACACACCACATACTGTTCTTCACACTCACCTGCCCATCCACGTGTTGTAAAAGAAAACATTATTTATCAGACCAGACCATCATCTTCTATCACTCCATGATTCAGTTCTGATTCTTCTTCAGTGGTGGACAGGGGTCAGCATGGACACTCTGACCGGCTCGTGGCTATGCAGCGACAAGCTGTGTATGCACTGGGTGTTCTGACACCTTTGTATAATCGGCATGGTGAACTTTTTCAGATATTTGTGCTGAACCAACTCTTCTGTAGGATCAGTCCAGACAGGATGGGCTTTAGTCCCCTACCAGATCAGTGAGCTTTGGGTGCCCATGACTCTGTGAATAGTTTCCTACTTGGATTACCTTTCCTTCCTTGGACCACTTTTGGTAGGTAGCAGCCAGTGCATTACAGGAACACCCCACAAGACCTGCTGTTCTGGAAAGAGTCTGACCCGGTCATTTAGCCATCAAAATTTTACCTTGCCAGGGTTGCTCAGATCCCTAGTCTTGACCATTTTTCTTGCTTCCAACACATCAACTTCCAGAACTAACTTTTCACTTACTGCCTGAAATAGCCCACCTCTTGACAAG
Organism: Hydrocynus forskahlii; assembly: GCA_037974365.1. NCBI lineage: Eukaryota > Metazoa > Chordata > Actinopteri > Characiformes > Alestidae > Hydrocynus > Hydrocynus forskahlii. The sequence continues at coordinate 22,003 of JBBPCX010104861.1, forward strand.
TATCACTGTAGCAAGATAATCAGTGTTATATGTCAGTGTGTGTATGTATATATATATATATACATGTATATACACTGACAGACACACTGACAACTACCAGTTAGAAGAGTGCAGGCAAAGCAACCTATAAGTGGCGCACAGTTATGGAAATTTCTGCAACATAGTTGGGAAGAACTTTCTTCCCAAAAATAAAAAAAACAGAAAAACTGGGGTGTTCTAAAACTTTTGACCGGTGGTGTGTGTATGTATGTATGTGTGTGTGTGTGTGTGTGTGTGTGTGTG
>JBBPCX010104879.1:0-17500 GCA_037974365.1 Hydrocynus forskahlii
TTTACCGTGCCCTACATAGTGAACGAGTGCACTTTTCGGACACACTGCACACTACTGTTATCCCGCGAAAGTCAAGACGTGGAGCGAGGCGGAGGGAGGAGAGACGGGGGGAATGTAGGGCTTCAAACGGAGGAGATTCAGTCACACTTGCACTTTCTTTCTCTCTCTCTCCGCGGAGCACAGTAGTACCCAGGGCTGGACTGGGACAAAATATCGGGCCGGGCATTTTGAGCTGCGGTCCGGGGGTGGGTGTGGGCTGGCAGCCGGCCCAAAATTGACGTCCGCCCACCGGCCCGGTATACTTGATGGCCAGTCCAGCTCTGGTAGTGCCCCCCGGATGGATCTATCTGTCACCGTGTCCACCAAACCCCGCCTCATGTGCGGGCTGTGTCTAAACTAGAGAGACATGACGTGTGTTTATGCGACAGAGATAAATTGCCAAGATCCAGCGCACTATTTAAGCAGCAGTTAGAAAAAACGTAGCATCCCAAGTGTCCGAAATTAACTAAACGTCATCTCCCCTTGTTCACTAGTTAGCCCCCTATACAGCAAACACTATGTAGTGAACGAGTGAATGAGTGCACATTTCGGACACAGCTTAAATGTTGCTTTTACAAACGGGTGAGATATGCTAATTGGCCAAGCTCTGTGATTACAATTGGCTGTTACTGAGCAGGGGGCTGGACTACGTGCTGTGATTGCCCCTCACCAACAAGAAGATTTGCCTTTAATGATCTCAAATCTAAATGTTAAATATGAAATATATATCTCGCACTCAAAATGTGAAACTTCACAGAAATGGCTCAGTGACATTTTTCCAACGATCCCTCGTTTAACATAATAGCCCCGGCGATCCGGAGTTATTATCTGAAAACCGTTCACCTCGCCGGAGCGTACTTTAGTCCCCCACGGAACGTGCTCGTGGCTTTTCTAGGCGCTTCACATTTAGAGTACGTGATGTATTTTCATATTTAACATTTAGATTTAAGATCATTTGAGGCAAATCCTCCATGTTGGTGAGGGAATATCACTGCAGGCAGTCCAGTCCCCTGCTAAGTACCAGCCAATTGTAATCACGGGGCGTGGCCATTTGTAAAAGTGACATTTAAATTTAATTTAGATTTAACATTTAGATTTAGATTTAACATTTAACATTTAGATTTAGATTTAACATTTAGATTTAACATTTAACATTTAGATTTAGATTTAACATTTAGGTTTAGATTTAACATTTAGATTTAACATTTAACATTTAGATTTAGATTCAACATTTAAATTTAACATTTAACAATTACGCAGCAAGAAAATGTACCAAAACGTAACACGTTAGCACATTTTAACACATTTAGCTCTAAATGTGTGAAAATTGTGTGAGCGTTGCGCTAAATGATGAAAAAATGACACCTCTAAATTCGTGAAGCTGTTTTTACAAATGGCGCCCCATATATAAGACAGCAGTGAGACCAGCTATGTTGTCTGGTTTGGAGACAGGAAGCAGAGCTGGAGGTGGCAGAGTTAAAAAGGTTTGCAATGGGAGTGATGAAGATGGACAGGATCAAGAATGAGTTTATTAGCGGGTTAACTCGAGTCGGACCTTTTAGAGGAAAAGTCAGAGAGGCGAGATTGAGCTGGTTTGGACAAGTGCTGAGGAGAGACTCTGAGTCTGCTGGGAGAAGGATGCTGAGGATAGAGCTGCCAGTGAAGAGGAGATGAGGAAGGCCTAGTAGGGGGTTTATGGATGTGGTGACAGAAGACATGCAGACAGTTGGTGTGAGAGAGGAGGATACAGAGGACAGAAGGAAATGGAGACAGTTGATCCACTGTGATGACCCCTAATTGGGAGCAGCTAAAAATAGAAGATCTCATCTAAGCTAGCCTAGTTCAGGCCGAGCAGTTAAAGAAGTCAGTTAGCCTTTGAAAGGGCCATTACTGGTCTATGATCAAGACAAAAGGAAACCTTCCACCTCTACAATTATTTAAGAGAAGTAAATCCGATCACCAAGTAAATACTTTTCTCCAAAATGTAATGTAGTACTGCGTGTTATCATGTTGTTGTCTGAGAAATTAGCAGCATATGAAACAAGTCAATTATTATATTTTGATATATGTTACATTTTGAATAGCTTCACTGGGACACAATTGTTTTTTTTTAACAGTACACTATTATCGCTGTTTTGGTGGTGCCTGCTTTAAAATTGTTCTCTGATTATTTTTTATATATTTTATACATTGCAATGTATACACAGTCATATAAGAAGAGTACTTTAGTATGTGGCACCTAGACTTATCTGTCACCACAACACCAATGAAAACTACAGAAAACTACAAATTTCTGCTTTGACAAGAGTAATAATAGTACACATTGCTGTACACACCAGAATGTGAGTATAATACACTACTATTCAAATTATTGTGAAATAAAAATCTTAAAATGTCTTTGCAAGCTAACCCTTAACCATTGCTACAGCCTAAATCAAACGTGCAAATTCATAAAATCATAGACTAAAGACTAAAAACAAACTGAATGTTTAATGCAAAATGTATAATGCTTGAAAATGTTACAACTGAAAAGAAACAAAAGAGCTAGTTCTTCAAAAAAGCATATTCTTAAGAGTCTCAACATGAAAATACACACACACACACACACACGCACAGTATAGCTTGGCTGAAAATGGAGCTGTCAGTGGCTGACCTTTCACCTCTAATTCAGATAAAGAACCAATGGTGGTTCAGCAGTGCCCTGGCAGGGTTAATATGATTGTTGCCACAATGATGATTTGATTTGAGTGGAGGCAGGATGGCACTAGCGATAGTGTCCACGGCAACACTGCTGGATTCCCCTGGAGAGTGGTTTGACTGGCAGGGTCAGAGAAGGTTAAAAGGTTAAAAGCACATTAAAAATATATTCACAAATACACACACACACACACACACACACATACCTCCATTCCATATCTCCCTCCATCTCACACACACATGCAGTTGTTGGTGTGTTTATGTGTATTATGAGGGACATACTGTCTTCTGTGATGTTGCGGTACAGTACAGTTTTTTCAACTGTTTAAACAGTTAGTGAAACATGACACACAAAGAGCAAAACATCAGCCCAGATTTGCACACGGTAGGCCCACACTTTTTGCAAAACACTAAACACACCTGTATACATTAGACACAGAAATATAGAAGGAATGTCATTCAGGTGTGCAGACACGTAAGGGCTTAATTGTAGACATACCAATCAGGTTTAAGCTCAAATAAAAGCCAACATGTGAGTTAACCTGCCATCAACAAAAATGGAAGGTGTCCAAGGATGAGAGAGGAAGTCTGTGGAGGAGGAGAAGGAGGTGGAGGAAGAGACAAAACGGGATGAGAGAGGAAGTCTGTGGAGGAGGAGAAGGAGGTGGAGGAAGAGTTTGTGAGGAGAGAAAGAGAGACCCCTGTTGGGCATTACATGTACAGGCGTGTGAGGTAAACATTGACCACACGAGGGCACAAGCACCTCGTAGTTGTGTTATTTCACGACTGCAGGCAGGCAGAGCTCCTAGAGCAAAGTTGCCGCAAAGTAGGAGGTAGTTTCGGAGGGCCGCTTTTAGCTTTGTAATGAGAATGTTTGAAAGAATCTTGAGAAATTTCAAGCTAATGAGAGATAAAGTGTAGACTAATTATAAAATATGTGACAAAAACATTCATTTTGGAGTTAGTAAATGACAGCTTGCTGCTAGGTAGGTTGTTTTTGCCTGTTTTAAATTGTAAAGTGAATGTTAAAAGGGCAATGACATTTTCAGGAATTCTTGAGGGATGTGACTAAGAGTGCAAGGTGCTGACTTGGCCAAACTAGCCTGATTTATATATGTATATATAAATATAAATGTATAGGAATAAGCAAGCACACAATAGTAAGATTAAGAATGGCACACATAACCTTGGCACCCCGTTGTTAAAGAACCCCTGAAGAAGCCCTTTATTAAAAGTGTACAGACAGTCTATGATGTTCTGGTTCAAAGAAGGATACCATCTGTTTTCGTGCTGGTACCAAGAACTAAAGATTGGGAAGAATATTTACAGCAGGGTGACATTTCTGTTGCTATGGGAGATTCTGTGCTGTCCTGACAGGTTGCCCATGGAGATCAGAGCTTTTCTATAAAGGAAGTCAGAGAGGGGACCTTGCGGAAACTCTGAACGAGGACCTGAGTGGGAACAGTCCAACGGTCAGCGCAATAAAGCTGCAGCCATGTGTGTTCGAACTGTGCAAGTTTTTCTCCCAGTGCCTCTGCAGAGGGTACAGCCACAAAACCTCTCTGCAGAGGTAAAACACACATACACTCTACAGAGGGTACGGCCACATAAGCACTCAACAGAAATAACATATCCATGGATATTTACTGTAGAAAAGACAGGCACACAGAAATAACGCAGCCACAAAACCCATTAAGAAACGTAACACATGCACAAACACATTCAGTTCACAATGTACACTTATGAATGTTACAGTCATACTGATAAACTCTCTCACTCTCTCCCTTCTTCTTTCTCTAGCTATTGTATAGACAGCCATTTTTGGTATGAAAGGCACACCGTGGAGGTCTGCAGTCGTGTGAGAAGAGTCGCCTTCTCCAAGAGTAAGTAGTGAACCCAGAACGCATCATCGATGGAACAGATCAAACTGCAAAAGCTCATAAAACTCATTTTAAAAAGTCCAGTCAACAAACACAAACCAAATGAAAAAGCAATAAAATGAATCAATTATTTAAGGACATATAAAGTCATTGCTCCAAACAATGAACAATGAAAACCATGATGTGTTTTCCATCTGTTATCGAACCAGAATCAGTCAAGTGAATTGATGAATTGTCCAAAGATTCTGTAGATTTTGGTCAAAAGGATAGCCTTAGTGAAAATGTGTACTAGCTAAGGTGTTATAATTAAATGGAAAGCAGCACTCTGTGGTTCTTTTGTTACAGGAAAACAAAACTATTTCTTCCTTTAGTAACTGTGTTTTTAGTTCTGAGAAATCACACACTGAATAGAATACATGACACTTGGTGAAACTGTGATTCTCATATTGTGGACGACTGACGCAAAACAGAGTGAATACACCAATCAGCCATTACATTCAAAGCACTGTCAGGTGAAGTGAATAACATTGATTATATCATATGTCAAAGGGTAGGATATGTGAGGCAGCAATTGAATGGTCAGTCCTTGAAGTTGACAAAAAAATTTGCAAGTGTACAGATCTGAGTGACTAATTTATGATAGCTAGACAACTAGGGCCAGAACTCTTCCAAAATGGCAGGTTTTGTGGGGCTTTCCTGGTATGCAGTGGGTGATACCTACCAAAAGGGGTTCTAGGAAGGACAACCAGTGAACTGGCATCAGAATCTTAGCTGCAAAAGGTTTATTGACACACATAAGCAAACAGTGGTCTTGTGCACACTGCCACACTACAGAAATTGTTCAGGAATGGTTTAAGTTCCAGGTTTTGACTTTCCCTCCAAATTCTCCAGATCTCAATCTGACAGAGCCTTTGTGGGATGAGCTGGACAAACTACCCTGATCTGAGGAGATCCCACCCGCAAGTTACAGGGCGTGACTGTGTATGAGGCTATGTAGCCACAAACCTGTATGAGACCTCTGCACTGCCAAAAGTGTTTGCAATGAAAATTTAATGCTGGACCTGGTAGCAATTGTGTCTAAAACTGATTTTGCCTCTAAAATTCCCAGATCTCAATCTGAATGAGCATCTGTAGGATGCGCTAACAAATGAATCTGAGACATAGAAGCCCCACCTAGCACCTTACAGGACTTAAACGATCTGCTGCTAATGTCTTTGTGACCAGATACCACAGTACTTCTTTTGCGGTCTTGTGGAGTCCAGTGTTAAGTGGTTTTAATGGAATGGCTGATCGGTGTCATATACCTGCACATTTTGTGGTTTTATGCCAACAATGTCACACAAAGACTGAGACACAGACAGTAATACAAATACCTGATGTCCTGCAGAGAATTTGTGAAATTTTCAGATTCCAAGTGACGGACAACCCAATGAACCACAGTAATAATCAAAAGTGCGGGAAGTGGTACAAAACAGCGATATATACCTACAAAATCACAAGAAATGGGACTCACTCAGAAGGAGACCAATGAGATGTAGCCACTGATAGCATTCCCAAGAGTCTAGACATGCAAATCACATCAGCCAATATATTCAGTGGGGCTTTGGCTTACTGATCAGGCGAAAGCAAAAATTATGACAGCAAAGGAAGCTTTATGTGAGTATTTGCAAATTGGGTGTATTTTGCAATTGGATGTATTTTTTTGTCGTTTGGTCACTTATACATTTATTTTGTAAACTGCTAGCTAGCAAGAAGGTAATATATGGCAGTACGAAACAAAGTACATCTGGACACGCAGATGAACCAAAGGTGAGAAAGATTCGGGGATTGGTAAAAAAACGTCTGAGGTTAAACCTCCTAAGCCCCCCACTGGCTCCACCCATGCTGTTGATACTGATCTGCTGGCTGCTGGATGGACTTCTAGGCCACCTCACAAAAAAGTTTTAACAGAAGAGCCCTTTCTTTTATGTCAGTGAAGAAAACAAATCATTTGTTTGTGGTCAGGTTTCCATGCCTGTAGCCCTGAACTGGTTATAGGGGGGTATATTGAGTGCACAGTTTGCTGTTCAAAGAAGCCTGTTCTTTACTTACCCAAAAATGACCCAATTCAACAACTGGGATGATTTAGATTTGGTTGCCACATATGTCAGGGAGTATTAGTGGAGCAGTTGCATTTTAGAACTGTTTCCAGCATGAGGAGAAACTGATGAAAGTTTGTGGCTTGCCATGTGCCCCAGCAGACAAGGCATATGTCAGGGAGAATCACACAGGACAAATGTGCGTCATGTCTACCAAAATGACACCATCTGCCCCGAATCATCTGAAACCTGCCACCGTTATTTATCTGCCTCCTAGTTAGTGGTAGGAGAAGTGAAAGATTCTATTTGTCTATTTGTTTTGTCTATTTGTTAACTGTTGCCAAAACAACTGCAATTGTCTACACATGGTAACACAGCCACCATGATGTATATGTGTTTTGCTACATCTAGATTTAAGTTGTGCAGCCACATATGAAATTGACATAACTGCAATAGGCTGTAGCTGCAGTTTTCTTGCCTATTAAACCCAGAAGAGTGATGGCATGTTAAGTTCAGAGACAGACTTATGAACTGGATCAGCAACCTGGAGATCCCTAGTGAACCCTTAGCACAAGTGACATGCTGAATTGACCCCTTAGCACAAAGTGACATGGAGAATAAGAAAATGTTGAACTAGTTGTTATGCTGTCTTTTGGAAGGAAAAAGTGCATACCAGAGACTGGCAGGGCTGGTTTCATGGTCATGGATGAAATATTTAGGACAATACTTAGACCAAACATGAATACAATAATACATAATTTTATGTTTTTGTTTTAATTAATAAGTACATACCTGTTTATTTCCTGGATTAATGGCTCTACACATAGACTCCCAGATATAAAATCAAGCACATACCCTGACAATTTCCTTATACAAACACTGACAGTCATAGTAAAGGTTGCCACCTTTGTCACAAGTAAGTTTGTTACATTTCTGCCCTACTAGGCCTATATTGGTCAATTGTGGTATTAATTAGCAATAACAGCTATGCCACATAGTGGTAGATTAGGCAAACTCACAGAGTGAGGTCGCCAAGTAATGGAGTGAGTATGTCAGGCGCCCGTGGCTCCAGAGAGAGAGGGAGGCACAGATGTGGATATCTATGAAACAAACTTTTATTCAAACTCAAGAAAGGCATGAGGTCCAAAATGCAAAGCAAACCTTTAGACAGTTAATTGCTTCTAACCTGTGGAAACAGCCCTTTCCTGACTATGCTCCTGTACCGAAAGTGAAGTTTGTGGACTGCACATTTATTCCTGACCCTAACCGATTTCAACATTTTTGGAATGAATTTAAATGCAGATTGTCAGGTCTTCTCATGCAACATCAGAGCCCTGACTTCACAAATGCTTTCTGTCTGGCAGAAATCTCTAACACCATGTGGAAAGCCTTCACAGAAGTGTGAGGGTATTAAAGCTGCAAAGGGGGGCAGGGGTGATCATACCTCCACCTATTTTTGCCTGGATGGTATATAGTTTTTAGAATACGCTGTGTATTTCTTGAGCCTAGTCTTAAATGTAAACTTAGTTTCTTTGTTCTTTAGAAACTTATTTTATGAACAGATTCATCAGTGTAGTATGTCAGAGAACAAAGGTGTCGAGAACTAAGAGCAAGTACTCATAACTAGCAGTTTCCAAAAGAACAGGATAGTTTCAGAATAGAATGGCTGCAGTCTCAGGACCCAGAGTGTGACAGATAATGTGGCAATTGTAATGATGCTCTATTCCCGCTGCTCTTTCCTTTCTGCTCTTTCTTGTTTAATCAGTCTCTCTAAAGTGAGCTATTAAGAACACAACTCAAAGCTCCCTTCATCTCTCTAACTCCCAGGTACAAAGGTCATAGGCATCCTCATTAAAGAAATATAGGTGTGTGTGCGTATGTGTGTGTGCACTTCTGAAGAGGTGCTGGAATCTGAACTCATTAAAGTGTATGTGAGGCAGGGGGAGAGTGAGAAAAATAGATCTCTCATTAAACTACACCAGACATGACTAATGGTGTCTAAGGTCAGCTTAGATGGCATGTGTCTGTGTGTGTGTGTGTGTGTGTGTGTGTATTTGTATAAGAGAGAGACAGCCACAAATCGATAAATTAGTCAGAATAGGGTCAAAAGAAAGTTTGTGTTTTATGTGTGTGCATGTGTAGGATCAAGGAAACAACAAGACAATAGAGCACCATCTGCTTATATTAGGCAATGAACAGATACAATGGAATAATTCACAGTGTGAGTTTTGTTTCACCTAACATCTTGCTCTCTCACACACACAGATCTGAAGCAGAAGTGCCTGTCGAGGATGTGTGTGAAGATGTGAGAACAGTGTGACCTTGCCGGGCTGTTACTGAGCAACAGACGAAAATCCTGAACTTTCTCAACTGTGAGAGAGAGAGAGAGAGAGAGAGAGAGAGAGCAGTATAAGAGAAAAAAGGGAGTGAAAGCGAGAATGAATGTCTGCATGCACAATTGTTAAGAACACATTACAGACCTATTTGTTTCTCTTGGTCATGAATTAAAGTCACGAGTCAAATATGTTTAGTACATGCTCTGATGAACAAAAAATAGTTCATCATTTACACACCTACCACAGAAAGTGTTCACACCAGTCAGCCATAACATTTAAATTCCCCTAGTTGTCATCAAATCAGCTCTGACCCATCAAGCATGGACTCCACAAGACCTCTGAAGGTCAGCTGTGGTATCTGGAAGACTTTTGCAGCAGATCCTTTAAGTCCTATAAGTTGTGGTGTTAGGTCTCCATGGATCGGACTAGTTTGTCTAGCAAATCCCACAGATGCTTGATTAAATTGAGACCAGGGATATTTGGAGCCAAAGTCATCTCCTTGAACTCTTTGTCCTGAGTATGATTTGGAAAGTTGCAGGGCTCATTATCCTGCCGAAAGAGGCCACCACCATATGTTGTTGCCATGAAGGGGCATGAATTTGGTCTACAGCAGTGTTTAGTTGGGCGATACATGTCAAAGGAACATGTACTGTCAGGACATAGGGATTCCCAGCAGGACCCTGCCCAGAGCATCACACTGCCTCTGCCAGCTTGCCTTCTACATGCACACCGTCCAAATGATTTGAACACATGAATACGATTAATCAGACAGATCACCTTCTCCCACTGCTCCATGATGCTCACATGCCCACAAAAAACGCTTTTGGTGGTGAATGGGGTTCAGCATGGGCACTCTGACTGGTTTCCTGCTACGCAGCCCCATATACATCTCAAGATATGATGCTGATCGGTTCTGACACCTTTTTGTCACACAAAGCATTAACGTTTTCAGCGATTTTTTCACTCCCTACATGCATCAGTTACTCGGGCCCATAACCAGGAGTTGACATAAGTGGTACGCAAGTATGCATTGACATAAGTGGTATGCAAATGTGTGGCAGTTTTCAGTCTTCACAACGCAAATGTGTACTTAATTTGTGACTTCATACTGCGTGCCCCGCCCGCGCCTCGACTTCACGACCTGCCCTGGTGTGGGACCACCACCCCCCATGGCCGAGACACAGAGATTTTTTATTTTATTTTGGTGCATAGCACCAAATTTAAACTTCCCCATTTTTTCTACCTCCTACATATCAACTTCCAGAACTGACTTTTCACTTGCTACCTTATACAGTATATTCCACCTCTTGACAGGTCCCGCTTTAACAAGATAATGAAATTTACTCACTTGTCAGTGGTTTTAATGTTGTGGCTGATTGGTGTGTATCAGTATAGAGATTTACCGCTAGTGTCTAGTGTACAGAACAAACAGGTCATGATAGCTGATAAGTACAAGATGTTCAGGAGATTATATTACAGATACAGAAACTTTATTTAGGAATTAAATCTCACAACATCTTAGCCCAAGTTAGAAAATCCTAATTAAAGCTGATATTTGTCATGTCTGTTACCAAGCAACAGGCTCATAGCTGTTAGCAAAAATTAAAGTTATAGTTAGATAGACAGCTACTGCTGTTCCAATGGCAAAACAAACACGAAAAGCGTTTAATTTGTACTGTCTGGATGATTGGTTCTTATGCCCCTCATACAAGGAGTTGAGTCATGCCAGATGCACGTCAGGACTGGGAAGTTTAAGTAGCCCCTGGGAAGGTTAAGAAGTTTTTGTTAGCAATTTGTGAATATGAATTACTGCTACCGCTTTATACAAACACATTGTTCTGAACTATAACACTGCTATGCTAGCAAAAGCTACTCAGCTTTTTGTGCTAACTGTAATAGCCTATCAAGGAAAGATCACATTCTATTCGCATTATTGGCTTTCTTTTTGTTTTTTTCTTAACTTAAAATAGAAGTCAAGATTGGGGTCATCATAGAATTAGGATACTATTTAGTGAATTTAGCCAACTTGTCATGGCTCTGTAATACACTGTAATATGTGGAATTAACCCATTTGAACTATCTGAAATATTACACTTAAAGCTCATTTGTTAAGTTAGTCTTATTTTACAGAAATTAAATCATAAAAAGCAACGATACACTGTTTTGATTACTTGGAAGCATTTTCAGCACTCCACGACAGGAAATAATTAAAACGTTATAATAATGGTGCAGCTGTCATATGCCATATATGATGTGTAAAGGGTTTAATACTGATCAGATTGTACTGTACTATTTGTATCATACCCATGGGAGATGTGACCATGTGATTAGTCACAATTGATCAGTTGTTTTCTTTCATGTAATTTGACCATGTTTGGCATTTTGGACATGCTCGAACATAATAACCCAATAAAGACTACATGCAGCATTTCCATCATTATAAGAGTTTGCTGCCTTTTCTGGACATTGATTACTGTTTATCCATTCAGTTATTGTAATATTTTGGGTTTCTCATGTTACTGACCATTAGTCCCATTAGTCAAAATGGTGACCAAGACCAAAACGTGTATTTATGAATTTACAAAACCTATAAAATTTTCTGACAATTTCTGAAAAGGGATATAGGGATATATGGACAAATGTATTGGGACACTTTATCATCACACCAACAGATACTTTAATGACACTGCATTCTAATACAGAAACTTTAATATGTAGTTGGTCCCACTTTGCAGCTATAACAGCTTCCACTCTTCTTGGAAAACTATCAACAAGATTTTGGAGTGTTTCTGTGGGAATTTGTGCCCTTTCATTCTGTAAAGCATTTATAAGGTCAGGCACTGATGTTGGACGAGAAGGCCTGGCTCGCAATATCTATTCCAGTTCATTCCAAAAGTGTTTGATGGGGTTGAAGTCAGGGGTCTGTGCGGACTACTCAAGTTCTTCCACACCGAACTCATCCAACCATGTCTTTATGGAGCTTGCTTTGTGCACTGGGACACAGTCACACCGGAATAGAAAAGTTCTTCCCCAAACTGTGTCCACAAAGTTGGAAGCATGGCGTTGTCCAAAGTGTCTTGGCATGATGAATCATTAATATTCGCCTTCACTGGAAGTAAGGGGCCTAACCCACACCCTAAAAACAGGTGTATCCCAATACTTTTGTCCTTAAAGTGTATTTCGGGCAATACAAGAAGTAAGATTCATGTGACTGGGAAGAATTTAGGATAATTAGCAAATGTTCATTTGTAATTGTTGATAGCTGTCCTGGTCACTAGTCATCATGGTTACTAAACAGAAAAGAATTTCTGGCCACCTCCTGCGGTGCTGTGTGTTTTACTTTAAAGCCTCACACATGATTTCAAAGGCCACTTTGAGTTAACAGGACATGTATTTACAATAATGTACTAGCACAATCACATTCAGCTGAATAATTAACAATGCTGAACTGAACTGGCATAACATTTTTAAAGGTTATTAATGTTAATCTCTTATGAAGAATAGACTTCACAGTGTAAAGTTTACTCCATTCTCTGAGTCTCTGACTCTTTGACTGTGGTCTGAATCTAAGTCTAAAAGTTTGTGGTCCCCGTCTCATTCGTGATTTCTTCTGAAATTAAGGGTATTAATAGGGAGTTTAGCCTCTACTATTCTGGGAAGGCTTTAGACTTGATGCTAGAAAATTCTTGTGAGTATTTGATTGCATCTAAGACACTAGTGATGTCTGGCAATGAGACCGGATAACTAGTTCTGGATCACAAACATCCCGAGCGTTTGGTACTGGGTAGAGCTCTATGAACTCCAGAGAACACAGTTCCACTCTCAGTGCCAAAGGGCTTTATATCCCCTGTAGCTAAGTAAGCAAACTAAACTTTAGCAACTCACAAAAATGAGAGAAACTCTATTGAAATGGGATGTAAATGCTTATAAAAAAAACTAAAAATCAGGGTAAGGTTTCTTACAATAAGCAAAAAGCGAAGAAGTGTCTTCTTATTTTGATCTGGATGTTTTTGCTTTTTTGTTGTTTAATATAAGCCTTTACAGCTCATTTTCAGAGTTTCTCTCATTTTTGTAAGTGCAGAATCTTTGGTTTCAGTGGGTACATTTAAAAAATGCCTTTCAAAAATATACACAGAATACAGACGCTGCATTCCTGTATTCTAAATACGGATTCCCAGCATTCCGTTACTTCCCAGTCCTGGCCGTGAAAGTCTTGCTCACTGGAATAAGATGCTCATGAACCACCCCAACTATAACCGAGTAGCTCAGGCAGAGCTTCTGATCCACCAGCAGCTGAAATCAGCACAGCACTGGTGAAGTGTGTGAACGTGTGTGAATGTGTGTGCTTGTTCTGTTGCTCACTGCTCTGAGCTTTGAAATTAGAACGTGCAGCCTAGTGAATACAAAGAGCCATTATCAGCCTACACACCCTTCCCCACTGAGCCCACTTCCTGTGTACACTCACAAACACACACACACACACACATACACACACACACACACACACATACATACACACAAAAAAACACATGCTTGATTGTGCATCAATAAAAATGCACTCAATTCTATTGAGCTATCGGCCCTTGAGATTCAGTTTGATACACAGTGTGGTGAGGAAATTGATTAGGTCGTGACTCAAAGTGCCCGCTACGCTGAAACAAGGTCTGTGAGAGTCTCTTTCTGTGTGACCTGATACACTCGTGGAGAGTATGGGTAGCTGCCCTGTTACCATGGTATTGGTTCAACCCTTTGACCTCAGGGGTCACCCTAAATGGCCCTTTGTAAATGTTATTTTCTCTCTCACACACACACACACACTTACACACCTGTGCTATAAGGTCTTGACTCCTTTCTTGAGTTTTCTTGAGCGGGTGGAAGCATCTCAGGTAAGATACACACTTTACTCCCTCCCATCACCATTATTTTGTAATGATTTGCATGTGATTTTAACCTTAACTGACCTAAGTATTGTGGTTGGTCTACACTGTAAAAAAGATCAGGGCAGAAGCGGGTTTAAAGTGGTTTAAACTGAAATGATGCTAAATGTATCAAAACAAATGTTTCCCTTCAATTTGTTTCTGTTAAAGCTGGAATTGTCAACATTTCTGCATAAATATGACCTAAGTAGATAAAGAGAACCCAGGTAAATAAATGAGACAAAAATATGAGTGGGCACCCTGTGTTATTTAAAGAACACAGATCTATCAAAGTGTTAACACATGCTCATCAGGCTGGAAAAGGTTACAAAACCATCTCTAAAGAGTTCGGACAATCCACAGTAAGACAGACTGTGTACAAATGGAGGAAATTTAAGACCAATGCGCCCAACTAAGATCACCCCAAGAGGATGGCGTATAATAGTTGGCCAGGTCACAAAGGACCCCAGGATAACTGTTAAGCAACTGAAGACCTCTCTTGCACTGGCTAATGTTAATGTTCATGAGTCCAACATTAGGAGAACACTGAACAACAATGGTGTTCATGTCAGGGTGGCAAGGAGAAAGCCACTGCTCTCCAAAAAGAACATTGCTGCTCGTCTGCAGTTTGCTAAAGGTCACGTGGACAAACCAGACAGCTATTGGAATAATATCTTGTGGATGGATGAGACCAAAATAGAACTTTTTGGTTTGAATGTGAAGCTTTATATTTGGAGAAAGAAAAACACTGAATTCCAGCATAAAAACTGTATCACATCTGTAAAACATGGTTTGGGCCTGTTTTGCTGCATCTTGCTACCATTGATGGAACAATGAATTCTGAATTATGCCAGCAAAGGAAAATATCAGGATATCTGTCCATGAACTGAATCTCAAGAGAAAGTGGGTCATGCAGCAAGACAATGATCCTAAGCACACAAGTCGTTCTACTAAAGAATGGTTCAGGAAGAATAAAGTTAATGTTTTGGAATGGCCTAGTCAAAGTCCTTTCCATAAACCAACTGAGATGTTGTGGAAGGACCTGAAGCAAGCAGTTCATTCGATGAAACACACCATCATCCCAGAGCTGAAGCTGTTCTGTAAGGAGGAATGGACTAAAATTCCTCCAAGCCATTCTGATCAACAGTTACTGGACACATTAGTTGCAATAGGCAGATATGTATCATTGGATAATTTTCCTTAATAGAGAAATGATCAAGTGAAATTATCTACAGAAATTTAGACAATTCACAAACTTTCAAGCACCACTATATATATATATATATACATTTTTCCACTGTAGATGTATGTTTTTCTGCAATTCACATGAAACCACTTTGAATGACTTTGCTTACATGGCATTAACTGAATGAAAAATTGGTAGAATTCCCCATTAACCTGCATTTTAAAACTGCAATGTGAGATTTCATAATATGATTTGAAACTGGCATGGTTAAGAGATGGAGGAAGCCAATATTAAGATGTATTCAACTTGGCGTCAGGCATCAGGGAACAGGTAGGTGAATGAACTAAAGCTATTATCATAATTTTTTCGCTCTATGAGTCCCCTCGGTGTTTCAAACCTTATATGGACTTACTTTCTTGGCTTTATTATGCATTGAACCCTGAGGTGGGAGACCAAAATCTGAACTTGAGGCAAAGCTAAAGCTGCTTTTCTGTGAAGAACATTCTGTAAAGTTTGCAGTTCAAAAAGAATTCAGTTAGACAAGCAATTATACTTGTTCATGCTCTGCTGCTTCTGGTGCTTAGGGGACAGTAATGAGTGTGAAAGCAGGAAGTAGTCCAGCCAAGGATCATATTTTTGAATCTTTACTCTAAAACAGAGCCTATGAATGTGTATGGGAGACACAGCATGATAGGTTGAGTGCTAGATGTCTGTAATAACCTATATGGATATTAATTTATTTATGTGTTGTAGTGTAATCATGCTGCTGATGCCAGTACTCCTGCTGTTCACGTTACCAAATGGTAAGTTTGGTATGTACAAGCTATGCAGTTTATATTTAATTTATGTCCGATTGCACTCTGTGTCAGGAGATTCTCTGAACTATTGACCTCCTTCTCAGCAGACCCATTCACTACCATCATGCCGTATTTTGACAGTGTTATAGCTTATATAACTCCTTTAATGCTAGTTTTAAATAAAATTCTTGTCATTACAAGCACTTCAATATCTTATATACATTAAAACAAATAGTTCTAACCAACAAGCTTTTTTCCACTTATGAGAGATCTTCTTCAACTAATATTGTTAGATATTAAAGGGAACATGTCCTCTCTGCCACTGCCAGATCTTTATCTTTATGCTCTGAGTAGCTCTTGGGTATTTTAGAGTCTTTTTAAATTGTTCACTTGTACTGTGTGGTCCTGTAAGTGCAGTGTCTGACTTGTATGTTGCACCAAGGCCTTAGAAGGTTATTATTTTATTTCAGAGTACATATGAATAGGCACTGCGTCATGATGTATTGATCCAAATGTGCTACTGCATCAGCCTGAATTTGATTAATGACAATCTAATCTAATATTCACAACAGTAACCACCATAATCTGTTCAAATATGAACAGATTATGTGTTCAGAAGCATTAGCATAAGTTACTGGCCTCTGCTATGGTGTCTGAAGCCACTTAACAAAAGACTGTATGAGAACTGAACCATGATTTCTCATTACTGGAGAAGCTGATGCTGTGGTTTGAGAGTATTCTAAAATCTACAGTGAGGGGAACAACTTTTTTTTTTTAAATGTAATATACTTAGAGTATATTAGGTGTATTATAATGAACATATATTTACATTCTGGTATATCCAAATATCCACGTTATATTTCCACTGCAGTTTTGGCCCTTTGCTCTTGTTAAACTCAAATTTTGAGGGTCTCTTTGTATATATTTCCAGACAGTTCCAATTTGGCTAAACGTTTGTGTATTTAATGATGGAGGTGAGAAGGCAGGATGAAGATGTCCCAGGGGACATCCAAAAAGCAGAAAACAACATTCAAGAATATAAGAAACCAAAAACTACTTTGACAATTAATGAAAGCAAACAGAGAGGTTTATATATTGAACACAGGCAATACATGAAGGCGGGATTACTAAACACAGATGGGGAAAATGATTGGGAGGCAGGACATGGGAGAAGAAACAAACTAAAACAATGATTAAAAAAAAAACAGATATGAGGGGATGAAACAGAGACTGGGAAACTGTGACCGCATGCAAATTTTAGATCTCTCTGCTTCTTTTTTAGCAAACATATTTTGTGTGGTTTGGAGGACCAGAGATGATTGTGGTGGTGCAGGAACAGAAATTATTGCAGTGGTACAGGAAAAGAGATGATTGCGGTGGTGGAGGAACAGAGATGATTGTAGTGGTACAGGAACAGCGATGACTGTGGTAGTGCATGAACAGAGATGATTGCAGTGGTGGAGGAACAGAGATGACTGCAGTGGTGCTACTTGCTACTGCTGCAGGAAATCTTTCCAGTAATGTTAATTGGTCTATGTATAAATATCTTGTTTAGAACTTATTTATAACCT
>JBBPCX010104908.1:0-20000 GCA_037974365.1 Hydrocynus forskahlii
CACATACACACACACACACACACACACACACATATACACACACACACACACACACACACACACACACACACACACACGCAAACACACATACACACACACACACACACACACACACACACAGGCAGGACTCAGTGTCCATAGCTGCTAATGTAAACACATGAGCTGAGCAGGAATAACAGTAAATTCTAAAGGGAAGTGGTAATGACTGTAATCAAGGGGAAAAGAACATGAACACACACACACATTCCATGTGTGTGTCTGTGTATCCAGATTATTACCCAACCAGTGAAGCTATGGCTTTTGTGAGTATATTATATATATTATAACAATGTGTTTATGCATTTACAACAATTTTCTAAATTACAAGTGTTCTGATCACTACTTTTGACATATGAGCCCTTCTGGCTATAAACGTAAAGATAATGTAATATTTCCATTTCCCTTTAGCATTGAATTATTATTACAATTATTCATTATTATCTGTTTTCATTTTACATATTATTATAATTGTTATAATTATAATTTTTATTTCTTTTTGTTAGAACTGCATTCGGGATGTGAAGTTTATTAGAAATTCATTCTGAATATTCATTTTTTAGACGATCATTCTGTATTTTAATGTGATTAGAAGGTTGTTCTACAACTTTCTCTGTTGATTTAGAATCTTCTGTGTTAAACACTTCTACTATTAAACACTTACTATACATGCTAAATAGTGTGTGTGTGTATGTGTTTGTGTATGTAACTGAATGTAAATGTGTGTGTGTTAAGGGGTGGCGGGTGTGGGAAGCAGTTCAGAAATAGAAAAGCATTCGAGGTGGAACTTTTGTGATCAAAGAGAATGTGTGTGTGTGTGTGTGTGGGTGTGTGTCATGTTGCAGGAAGGTAAACCCTTGACCTCCTGACCTGTAAAATTCCCTTTAAAGGACAACCGACAAACCAGTCAGATATTGAGAGAACTTAAATCAGAATAAAACATCTGTGTGGAATGAACATTAACTAATCATTTTATATATATCTATATACATATATATATATAAAATGCTGGGCATATCGTAATTACTCGCACTGCTATAGGTAAAATTAAATAATGAATTCAAAAGTAGTGTATTGCACACTTTTATTTTTAAAGTACTGCTATATGAACAAAAGTGCAGTAACATTTGGTTTGCACTTTAACACTTTAAACAAATTAAGAGCTTTTTAACAGCAGTGTTCTCTTTAACACAGTTACACAGTTATATTTCTGTAAATCTCCACTTAAACATTAATGTAATCAAATCAAATATAAAACCAAAGCTATTTGCCACTGCAGGGCATTCACGTTTTATGTAGTTTGTTATTGAAAAACAAACTAGATAAAATATATATCCAAATATTTATATGCCACTATTTTCAGATGCATTCATATGGAGTTAGTCCAGCTTTAAAGCTGCCATAATGGTTCCTTTTGATGGGATTCCGCACCGGCCAAAAATTACAAATGCCTGGTATGCCTGATGGCCAGTCCAGCACTGGACGACTTGGTCAGAACATCTCCAGAGCAGCAGGTCTTGTGGGGGGTTCCTGGTCCGTGGTTAGTTCCTATTAAAAGTGGACCAATGACAGGGTCACAAGGGTATCTGATGTGACATTTGTATATACACATACTGTATAGGATGGGGTTTTGCATCTCAAGACTGCTGAGGTTCCCTTGAGCAAGGTACTGTCCCCACACACTGCTCCCTGGGCGGCCCTCATTGGTGGTAGGCCACTGCTTCACTTGGTGAATGGGTTAAGAGCACAGAAAGAATTTCACATTGTTCACACTGTGCTGTGGTGTGTTCACGCATGACTATAAGGGACTACTTTCCTTTCCTTTAGGCGTGTATTTGTCAGACATTTAAAGCAGATCCCTCTAGTGCCAGTACATGTATATTTGTAAGGCTTGGTACGGAATCAGAGGTGGAGTCCCAGTCAGGTGCTACCCGACAGCCCTCTCCAGATCACCATTCCAGGATTTCACACAGGCCTTTAAGGCAGAGATCAGGATCACCTGAGTACTAGGCTCTCAGGTAGTATAAACAGACCTTCGGGATGATCTACCTGTGTGAAGTACACTAAACCCTACTTAGTCACCGAGCGTACTCTCTGTGCTTTGGACTATGTTTATTCTCCGAGTTTCTCTGACCCGTTTCTGGACCTTGGATTGCCCTTTTTGCCTAGTGGACTTGACTTTGACTGCCTGTTGATTGGATTTTCTGGTTTTTCACTTATTTCTACATTTTTGGACTTCTTGCCTTTTGTCTTTGCGGACTTTATATTGAAACCCAATTTTTGTACTCTGCATTTGGATCCATATCCATGTTCATTACAATATTGGACTTTTTGAAGCACAAGAAGTGACCTCTAGTCCTGTCTTTTTGTCTCAGTTATAACTGATAAATATTTTTCACCCTTGTGGCCCTCTTGGTCACGCAGATCTGTCCAGGAAGCCATAGACAAGTTCTAGTGCTATTGCATATAAACTAATTAGAATAACTTTTACAATGGAAATCTGCAAAAATCAGGGATTTTTCCACTCATTTAAATGAGTCTGATGATTTTTCAGCAGTGTTCGAGCTATTAGAGACTCATGTTAGCTGTAGAACACCCACTGCAGGTTTGTGTGGAAAATAAGGAAAGGTGGTGGCATTGCGTAACATCCAGCGAGTTCATTTCTATATCATCGGGTGAAGTTAAATTTCAGTAGCTCACATTAAACTAACAGTGTTCTGCCTACTTAATTTAATGTCAGCAAACTGGTTGGGGCTTTTGACCTTTTCTTGTAAATATCCTAGCTACACTGACAGATACATTGATGTAATATTCCAAAGACTCTTTTAACTGAGATGTAATGGATTTGTGGATTTTATCAGTAATATTAATTTGCCCATGTAAATTTGACCCTCATTAACCACACCCGATTAAACTAATCAGTG
Organism: Hydrocynus forskahlii; assembly: GCA_037974365.1. Classification (NCBI taxonomy): domain Eukaryota; kingdom Metazoa; phylum Chordata; class Actinopteri; order Characiformes; family Alestidae; genus Hydrocynus; species Hydrocynus forskahlii. Next base: position 2,961 of record JBBPCX010104908.1, read on the forward strand.
AGTCGGTAAAGACTTTGTGAGCTGAACTCAGATGGTTAAAGGAGAGAAAATGCAGATGTCTGCAGAAGTGTGGTCCTCCAGGGACTTGTCACAGGTTTGGCACCCCTGGATTTGGACTCAGATGGAACCATAGATTATTTATGAGAGCCAGAAGGTAATGGTCTTGCAGTCTTCCTGCCTTAAGGGAAGGTTATCACTGGGCCATTGACTCACTTCAGTGACTTGTTTTTATATTTGTTAATTTCAAATTCAGACAGTCTTCAGGCTGAGATGATTTAGGAATCTGAAAGATACATACAGAAAAAAAGCAGAGTTGTGGGTCAAGCCATGTAGCTCTCTTGTTTAAGCTGTGTCTTCAGAAACATGACATCATGGGATAAAACCCAAGTCTTTAGTTTGAAGTCTTGCATGTCACACTTCATCTGAAAGTCAAATATCCAAAAAATGATCTGCAGCTCCGGCCTAGCCCAGTAGCTCACAGTTCAAGCTACGGTCTCAAAAACAGCAGGTTGTGGGATCAAACCTGAGTCTTTAACTTTATTTCTTGCGCATCACACTTCATCTTAAATAAGTCAGATGGCTTGTCAAGTCCAGTAGCTCACTGGCTTTAGCTGTGGTCTCAAGATTGGAAAGTTGTAGGATCTAATCAGTGTCTTTCTTTTCATGTTTTGTATGTCACACTTCATCTGAAAGTAAAATGTACAAAAATAAGTGAAACATCTGTCCTGGCCCTACAGTGCACTGGTTTAAACTGTGGGTTTAAGTCCAGAAGGTTGTGGGATCAAATGTGAGTTGTCAACTTGGTTTATTTTATCCATCCATTTGAAAGTAAAATATCATTTAAAAAGTTGGTTAGGTTGCAGTGGTCTTAAAAACAGAAGGTTTTTAAGAAGAGCCCATTGTGGGCAAAAACATACTTGAGAGATCTTTCTTAAATGTTCCTGGTTTAAACCAGAGTAAGAGGAACAATGTCAACAGTAAGTGACTCAAAATCATAATTAGAAGATTTTTTATGCTGGAGGAAATTGCTAATGGACTGTTTGTTTGAACCATCTGCAATTATCAGGTTTATCCGTGCTGGCTTCTTTGAAGTTTGGTGCTCTGGCTGGTGCTTTGGCTTCTTGTTGACAGAACAAGACTTGGACAGACTGAACAGAACAATGACTATGAGCTCTGGATAGGATCAGTGATGGATGAGGTAAAGATTATAGTGTGACTTTCATTGGAACATTTTCTGCAGCAGCTTGGTTTCAGCTGGTGGACCATCAGTGAGGTTCTGACGACTCCCATTGGTATTGTAAACCTGTTTCTCTGACAGCTTCATGTGTTTGAATCAAAAGTAATATTGATTTGCCACAAAATCTCCCAAGTACACACACACTGTTCCAGTGTCATGAGTGTAGAACTTATGGTAGAACTTACCACTTTTTGTGGAACATATTTTATTCATTTCAGACAAGGCTGAAATCAGTACATATAAGAATGGAGCATTTCCCTTTTTTACTGGAAAATGCTGTTTGAATGTTGATATATATTGCATCATGGTCAATGGAGAAGTATCTCATCAAAATATGTACGTGTTCACACCTGCTAATGACAAAAGAACCTTGAAGTGTTTTAGAGTCTTGGGAGCTCAGCATTCCAGTGGACCACCTGATGCACCTTTCCCAACTCGTTATGTTCTTCTGAAGACCTTGATTGGCTGGATCAGATTCCTTTGTCTACTAGAAAGTGGATCTCCAGGAGGAGGGCTGATGACCACCTGGTGTTACAGCAGACCATACAGCAGTTAACGAGCTCTGGAGGGGAAATGGGTTTGTTAGAAGTGTTTTCAAGTCCTGCTCCTGTGGAGTGATTTCACTGCTCCCAACACACCTGATCCAGCTAATCAGCTCCTTAACACGCCTTTACTGTGCTGAAGTTCATTTCTTAAATAAGGGAAAGCACTTAAATAAGTAGGGCAGTGGCATCTAGGGCCAGGATTAGGAAACACCACAATCTGGAGGGCAGTAGTGCGCTAAGAATAAGGCTGAGAAAATTAAGACATTCCAGTATTTCCCAACCTTGGTCCTGGAGGCCACCCTGCCCTGCATGTTTATGGTCTTTCCCTTCTTTAAGAAACCACTTCAGCAGACCGGGCTTGTTAACGAGCTGATTAGTGGATCAGGTGTGGTGAGAACAGTGAAAACACCTGAACGTGCAAAGCTGGAGGCCACCTGGACCAGGGCTGAGACAATTAGACTTCTTTGTAGGCTACTACTACTTTTGTCCAAACAGTTTTAACTAAATAAGGACAGAAGGATCTGTTTTAATTACAGCTTTGTCGCTCTGGATAAGAGCATCTGCCAAATGCCTTAACTGTAACTGTAATGTTATTTGTATTTATACTTTTTAGTTTAGGATATTTAGCAATATTAAAGTGAAAAAACACTCACTGTGTTTTTTCCATGTGAACTGGGAAGATGGAATTTCTGAGTTCTTGCACGAAATTTCAGCTGGAATGTCCTCTGAAGTCAGATTTCCAACTAAAATCTGAAAAGCCACAAAGTGTATAGGGCTATGTTAATATACATAAATAAGCACAAATAAAGCTTACTAAATGATTGCAAGTGTGAATGAATGAGTCCTGAATCCTGAATCCCTTGAGGCTGTCATTATCCTGATAACCTGTTTCGCAGGCTGTATGAGCAGGAAGTTGGCCAGCTGGCTAAGGAGCTGATTGGTTCGTGTTGTGTTCCATTAGACCTGGGAAGTCAGAACTTCCAAGTTCTAAGAGGAAATTTCTACGGGAACATCCCCTGAAGGCAGGTTTCTAACTTGGAAAGTCAGAAGAGCCTCACTCAAAATCCAAGATGGCTGCTTAGTGCATCTGCAGTAGTGAGAGCTGCAGTAAAGATGGTTTATTAGCACTTCTGGCTTAACAGTGTCTCATTAATTCAGTTGTTCACTCAGTGCTGCCCAGTGCCTGTCTGTAGACATGCTCAGGCACTGGTTACCAGCACTGGTTAACCTGGATACACCTGGTGTTGCTAACAATTGCTAACCTGTCTAGAACCCTAACCTAAGTCACTTACTGATCCTAACGCAGTTGTAAAATCATAATCTAGAACATAAAAACACAATTTATCCACAGAAGGAACAGGACAACTCCCTCGCTCATACGAGGCTGTCGTAACCTGAGGACCCCCTGTATTGCTAAAAATGGATAACAATGGCTGACCTGTCTAGAACCAGTACTGCTAACTATAGCTAACCTTGCCACAACCAGGCATTCTGACTTGTCTTATTGGAACACAGTAACCTTGGATGTGACGTCATTTCCAGCCCCCACTTCCCACTTCTGAGGTAAATGGAACGCAGTATTAGTCCAGTTAACTTTCATTTCAGCAATGCCCTTCAGCTCTCTCTTCCTCTGTCTCTCTCTTGTACTTTCTCTCCTTCTCTCTCTCTCCCTCTCCCGCTCTCTTCTCTCACTCTCTCTTTTTCTCTCTCCCTCTCTTTCTCTCTCTCGTGGTATCTCTCCTTCTTTCTCTCTTTCTCTCATTTTGCCTCTTCTTCTCTCCTTTTCTCTCTCTCCCTCTTTCTCTCTCTCCCCCTCTCTCTCTCTCTCTCTCTCTCTCTCTCTCTCACCTCTCTGTCTTCCCCTCTCCACCTTTCTCTTGCACACTCTCTCTCTCTCCCTGTCTCTTATTGCCTCTCTCATCCACTGTGGCCTTCAAACTTGTATTCTAGTAATTTCCTACATGCTGCAGTAAAAAACACAAGTAAACAAATAAATAATTTGTACATGATGTGTTCAACATACCAGAATATATATATATATATATATATATATATATATATACATATACACACACATTAAATCAATAAAACGCAAAAGAAAATATTCATATTCCTCTCTAGTATGTGTGTACTTATTTTTGGAACTGTAATATATATATATATGTTTCACAACTTTCACACTGGTCACTTTACCACATGTTAAATGAAGTAAATAAACAGTAATGTGCATAAGTGTTTTTTTCAGGACAGTGATATTAACACACACACGTAACACTCTATTTATAACCACACAGAACTGTAAAGTCTTTTTTACCTTCATCATTTTTATTTTTACACCAAGATGGACTGGATCACATTCAGCATGTCCAGACAAATCTGTGTGTGTGTGTGTGTGTGTGTGTGTGTGTGTGTTTGTATTCTTAGTTTGTTAACTGTTGATGTTGGTCTAAAAGTATCTCTAGTGTCAGACGTTAAAGAAGTTGCAGTTTGCCTTTCATTCTGACTCACACACACACACACACACACACACACACACACACACACACACACACACACATACAATTACAGCACAAATTATCATAGCACTGAAATAAAAATGACTATACTCCTATGAAACAGTTATTAGCATATAACAGTTATACAGGTTATTTTGTCATTTTAATTATATAAAATAAAAATACAAAATAAGTACAAAAAAATGGGATCTATATATAATAAAAATATGTCCATATGTGTGTGTGAATATCTACATGTAGTATGAGATGTCCCATATGTATATGCCTAAACAAACAAACACATTTGTGCCTTAGTTCAAAAACAAGAGCAGATTGTGTTGTGTGGGAGAGAGGGAGTGTAAGTGTGTGTGTTAATCTGACTATCAGTAACACTTCACACCCCAATGAGCTTCTTCCCTTTGGATTTTTCTCTAATCCTCTTTCACACCTATTGAGCAGTGTCAAGTTACACAAACACACACACACACACACACACACACACACACACAGGGGGAGAAAAAAAGCTCTGCACGTTACTGTAGCCTCTTTTACACATGATTTAAACAGCGATTCTCTAGTTTAAGTGGAATAAGTGACTCTTCAAAATATAGTTACTTTTTTCCTGGTAATAAGTGAAATACTGTGGAACTGGAAGCTCAGCAATTTATAAACAAACAGCAGATGACCATTATAATGATATTTAATTAAAGAAAAAAGAAAGATTTCATCAACCAGTTTAGCAGCCTTGTTCAACATCCCAACCCCATCTTAGTGGGTGGAACCTGGAGAGGGGGATGAATTTATTTAACATCTGTCTCCTTCTATGTCTGAACGTTACAGAACATCTGTGTCCTTCTGTGACTGAATGTTACAGAACATCTGTTTCCTTCTGTGACTGAACATTACAGAACATCTGTTTCCTTCTGTGACTGAACATTACAGAACATCTGTCTCCTTCTGTGACTGAATGTTACAGAACATCTGTCCTGTTACAGCACATCTGTCCTTATCTGACCCAGTGTTACAGCACATCTGTCCTTATCTGAAAGAACGTCATAGAACATCTGTCTCCATATATGACTGAATGTTACAACACATTTGTCTCCTAATCTGAATAACGGTATGCACATCTGTCTCCTTCTCTGAAAGAATGTAACACACATCTGTCCCCTTATCTGACTGAACGTTACAGCACATCTGTCTCCTTATCTGAAAAAATGTAACACACATCTGTCTCCTTATCTGAAAGAATGTAGCACACATCTGTCTCCTTATCTGAAAGAATCTTATGACACGTGTTTGTTGGCATGGGTGTGTAAATGGCTCTAACTGTTTGCTATAACAATGGAATATAAAGACTATACTGTGACTAGCTGTTTGGAAGGCTAGCCTACCTTGATGCTTTAATAATGCAGAGCTAGCTAGGTTAATTGCGCTAATGAGCAGTCTAAATACTCTTTATTTTGGAGTGGCTTCCAATTCCAGGTAAAGACGCCTCCTTTTGCTCTAAAATGACTTGTAATTGCCTGTGTGTGTGTGTGTAACGGTGCAGGCTCTAATTTACCCTTTTTAAGTATTTATTAGGCTTTCAACTCTACGGCATGAGCTCACTTCAAATGTTCTTTGTCAGTCTTATTTGGAGCAGGTGTGTGTGTGTGTTAGAGACAGAGGCAGATTAATGTGCTGTAGTTGGCCAACATGTCTCTGAAATATCACATAAAAAAGGGAGAAATATGTCTCCCACTTGTGTTTTGTATGTATGTATGTGTGTGTGTGTGTGTGTAGGGTTCACTCCCCTCACTGACAGCATATATGAAGCAATTTGCAGAGATAACAGTACAAAATAAATTCACCAAAAGGGAACATCTATTACCTTTTACTCTGTGTATGTGTGCGTGTGCATGTGTGTATGATTTACGTTGCTTCTGAACCCACTGAAGAGGGTTATGAAAACACATTTTAGACCCTAAGGACCTGTATGTGGGTCCTCGTTTCCCATAAACGCAGTGAGTTATTCATGTCTAATGATACGTGTTTCGTATACAGTATGTGTTCAAGGTCACGCATGAGCACTGTTTCCAAACAGCCAGCTCTACAGTCAGTGACATATCTAGAACTGACTGACACTACGGCTCTACAGTGAATGTCATAGCTAGAACTGTTTCCTTATCTGACTGAACGTTGCATGATATCTGAAAACTGCTTACAGTACAGGTCTACAATCAGTGTTGTCTCTAGAACCAAATAAAACCTAATTACACCATGGATTTACAATGAGTGACATATCTAGAACGGACTGAAACAGGCTTACAGTACAGTTCTACAGACAGTGTCATGTCTAAAACTGACTGAAACCTGGTTAGACCGCAGCTCCCCAGTCAATGATGTTTTGAGAACTGTCTCCTTATCTGAAAACCGCTTATAGTACAGGTCTACAATCAGTGTTGTATCTAGAACCAAATGAAACCCGGTTAGAATTCGGATCTTCAGAGAGTGCTCACTCTGTAAAGCTGCTTTGTGACAGCTTGGTTGTAAAAAGCGGTATATAAATAACATCGAATTGAATGGAATTGAGGGACATATCTACAACTGACTGAAACCTGGTGACACTATGACTCTACAGTGAGTATTGTATCTAGAACTAATTGAGACCCGCTTACATTGCACCTCTACAACCAGTGATGTATCTAGAACTGACCGAATATATGATACAGTGAGTATCATATATAGAACTGTCTCCTTATCTGACTGAACGTTGCCAGACATCTGTCTCCTTATCTGAAATCTGCTGACAGTATGGATCTACAGTCAGTGTTGTATCCAGAACCAAATGAAACTCGGTTACACTATGGATCTTCAGTGAGTGACTTATCTAGAACTGACTGAAACCTGCTCATACTACGGCTCTACAGTCAGTGATGTATCTAGAACTGGCTGAAACCTGGTGACACTATGACTCTACAGTGAGTGTTGTACCTGGAACTAATTGAAACCTGCTTACAGTGAAGCTCTACTCTAAGTGTCATCTCTAGAGCTGAACGAAACCTGGCTACGCTACGACTCTACAGTCAATGACGTATCTAGATCTTTTTCTTTAATTGACTGAACGTTGCCAGACATCTATCTCCTCATCTGAAATCTACTTATCTGAAACAGTACAGATCTACAATCATTGATGTATCTAGAACCAAAAGAAACCCAGTTACACTACAGATCTTCAGTGAGTGACATATCTAGAACTGACTGAAACCTGGTTACACTACGGCTCTACTGTTAGTGACGTATCTAGAACTAAATGAAACCTGCTTACTCTATAGCTCTACAGGCAGCGACGTATGTAGAACCTCCAGATGTACTACACTGCCTTTATTTCTCCTCCTAGTATAAGGAGGCCTTCAGGAGCCCCGCTCCTGAAGGCCTGACCAATGGAAGAACTTGCTCAGCTGGATCTGCCTAGATAAAATGTCCTGACTGGACAGTTTTCCATTTCATAACAAGAAAAAACAAGAAATCCTGCAGTATGTAGAGTCTACAGACAACAAGCTGAATGGTTCTGTTGAATAAAAAGGAACTAAATTAACATGTGTGTGTTGTTTAGCTCCAGGAAATTATTAAACCAGTTTAAACGAATGATTTTTAGCCTGTTTCATCTTGCCCAGAGGGTTCTGCACTGTTCTAGACACCTCTAAGAGTTAACAAACACCAACGCGATTTCACGCAGTGTCTTCTCCCTTTATCTGAGATGAAACAGAAACACTCCAAGGATTATTACACTCCGTAAATCTCTGGCACACAGACACACACACACACAAACACACGCACACACACACAGTTCCTGGGAAATGTATATCATTTTAATCACCACACAATGTGAAGACATGCTATAGGAGATTTGGTTCTTTTCCACACACACACACACACACACACACACACACACACACACACACACACACACACACACAAACACACACACACACACACACACAGTGATCCTCTCATCTTGTGCCAAAGTTTCATTAGAATAGTGAAATTTAGGTGTAAATCAACCACAAACTCAGCAGAGCACACCACACACACTCACACACACACTCAAACACACACACACACTAAGGCAGGGCAATATGAAGATATTTATCGTTATGGTGACAAATTAGGTGAGGATGTGCAGTTGTGAGTGTGTGTGTGTGTGTGTGTGTGTGTGTGTTTGTGTGTGTGTGTGTTTGTGTGTGTGGGAGGGGGTTGGATTGTAAATACTGAGAAGAATGTTTCCCTCCTGAGAGCAGAATCGGTTTAAATTAAAGTTTAACTACACTGTAAAAATAACACATGAAAAACTTTATCTTTACAAAGTGTCTATCATGGTGGAAAAGTGGGCGTCACCTCACGATTCCCAGCCTTTCTGTGTGGAGTTTGCATATCCAGCGGGTTCTCTGGTTTCCTCCCACAGTCCAAAAACATGCATGTCAGGCGAATTGGAGATGCTAAATTGCCCCTAGGTGTGTGTGTGTGTGTGTGTGTGTGTGTGTTTGCCCTCTGATGGACTGGTGACCTATCCAGGGTGTTTCTGTGCCTTTCTCCCTGTGCATGCTGGGATATCCTTAAGCTACAGTGCTGAGCAAAATTCTTAGACAGTCCAATATGAACTGTTAAAAGCTCATCTTAGAACGTATACAAATAACACAGTAAACAGTGATTTTATGTATGTCTATGTGGTCGCTTTATCATTCCCAGACCTCTTCTGATGGAAGCACAGTATTACGTTGTAGTTCTCATCAAATACCTCATATACCTGGTTCAGTTCAATCAACACTTCATTAGATTAAATCAGGAGCTGCTGATGGAGTTTCACAAATTTATGCAAATACTGACGGCATCGAGGAGAAATCTGGAACCCAACCTGTGTTCTTCTACTTTTTACAAACAAAACATGCTTGTATGATTTAATGCTTTGTTGTTTGTTTGCATTTATACTAATGTTAAATTAATATTTGCTGGCAGAAAGATAAATGGCTTTAAACACTTTTCACAGGAACCTAAGACTTTTGTACAGTACTGTATGTAATATGTACAATATATAATCTATAAGAGCTGCACCATCTCAACTTCATTCCTGCCACGTCCTGAGGGTTCTACAGAAGGAACTCCTGATGTATCACTCAGAGCTGTGCTTAGGATCCATTTTATACTGAAAATTGTTTTCTTCATTAAACAGTAAAACAGGGAGATTTTTAATTATAATTATCTCTCTGGAGTGAACCTTGACCATCAAACACACACTTGAACTCCAACATCATCTAAACATTAAAGTTCGTTTTTTAAAAATATTGTAGTGGATAATGTCTCATTTGCCTTCATGTACTTCTAACAAATGTAACAATATTGTACATGTATATTATTACAAAATATTATGAAAAAATATTAAAACACTCACACTATGCTAATTCATGCGTGAGCCACTGTCTTCTGGACAAAAATATATTCCCCATATTACTACTGTATGTATGTGTGTGTGTGTGTTTGTGTGTGTGTGAATGAAAAATATTCCACAAGAAGGACAAGGACAGGCAGAGGAATTTTGTGTGACACTTGAAACTGTGGTGTGTGTGTGTGTGTGTGTGTGTGTGTGTGTGTGTGTGTGTGTGTGTATGTGAGTGTGTGTGTGATTTAATGGTCTGCCCAAGGACAGGTTTCAGAGACAGGTGCTACATTTTTGGAACTGTTGTCTTTGTCAGAGTTAAAGTGTGTGTGTGTGTGTATGTGTGTGTGTGTGAAAGCAAGATAACAAAATGTCTCTCAATGCATAAGAAATGTACAGAAAAACAGCTTTAAATGAACAAACAAATGAATAAATAAATAAATAAACAAGTGTCTGCTGAGGTAAATGTGCACCAAAACTACTGAAAACACACAAGAGCTCAGTTTTTAATGCTTTAAGCATAAAATCAGAGCTGTAATCTATAAACATGAATAAACAAAATCCAGTCCTCAAGCTGCTGCTGTTTTTAGCTGCTACTGGACTTTAGCCTAATTTTAGAGCTTACACCAGTCAGGAGTGACTTGTTAGCTCCATGAGCCTCACAGCTGCAGTGCAAACTCTGGAACATCTGTAAATCAGATTTCCCTCAAACTATCGCTTTACAGGACAGATGGTATAAACTCTGGGAAGTGAGTAGGTATGAAAAAAGTAATTGAGTAATATTATTTGTGTATATTTTTTTATTTTAGTTATACAAGCTTCATTTTAATACATCTATTTTTATGCTGTTTTTATTTTGCTGCTGTTTAAGTAAAGCACTCTGAATTGTATTTTTATGAAACACTGTGTAAATAATTTGATCTAGCCTTTAGCTGTGCGAATACACTTTAGTCTATTTTCAGCCATGCTAATTTAAGTTAGTCTATTTTTATAGACAGCAGTGTATTTAGGGACAAAAAACACAACTATTAGAGGCTATACACATCTATTAGAAAACAACTGCCTATGCAGTGGGGTACAATTTTTTTTCCACACCACATAAATATTAAAACAACTTCTAAGACAATGCTAATTTCTTCGAAACTGAAAAAAGGAATTAGAGCAGAACTGCAGAGCCTACAGAGTTTAAACCTTATTTTGTTGAACAAGAAAGAACTTGAAGTTACATACATGTTTTTTTTTTTTTAGTTCTTTGAGATAATCAGGCCTTCTCTGAAGACCCAGAAGGCCCTGATGGTTCCCAACTGGTTTCATTTGAATGGTAATGTCCGTGTGTTTATGCCAGCTGGGGTCACTCCCGGTGTTTGGGTCTGACGTGGGAATTTTTATCCAGAGAGTGTCCGCTACCAGATTTAGATCGGCTCGTAATGACATAATCACATAATGACATAATGTAGATCAGGTGGACGTGCTGACCTCTGGATAACTGACCATCATCATATTCCCTCAGAGAGCGAAAGGGAGAGATATTTCCTGCAACAAACGTAATCTTGGTCATCCCTGTCAGAACTAACTTTTTAAAAAGTGAGTCAAAGCATCTGAAGTGTAAGATTATTTTTTAAAAAGTGTGTTTTGGTACAGCCATCATCAAATTCTATTAGCCCTGGAAAGCATTCTTCAGGTTTCTGTGATGACCTATTACCTCATCCCCTTTTAACTTTGTTAATTTTTTTCCGTTAGGCTTGACCCTGATGGCACTTAACCTTCATGTAATAAAAATGACAAACAAATGGGCAACGTTGTAAAAATAAAATGTTTGTTTATGTTTGTAAAAAGCTTTTTGAATCACTGTGTGTGGACAAAAATCTCTGGGGTAATAATGCTCTTATAATATTTCTACAAGTTCACACTCAGATTTTATTAAAACAAAATTGAAATTGAAATTCATTATGCACCGACATTACTGTGCAGAAATCAGAGACCGCTCTTTCCAATAGTAAAGATCATTCATTTGATGCTGTAGTGTAAATGGGTGCATGTGGACACTACTGGTGGGACAAATTTGTCCATTAATCATAAAGCGCTTTGGTTTAAAATATGGTGTACAAATTAAATTTCCTTACTTACATACTGTTAAGTTTTATTTTCATTTTCCATTGTTTATTGTTTACTGCTGCACACTCGCCTAGCCCAACTGATTACCATGGGACTCCAGGTCACCACCCTTCCGGGCCTGCAATCGCTGAGGCCCTGTGCCAGAATGCCCTCGACTGGTTTTGGCAGCTCACAACTCCACACGTGCTCCTCCCAAATCAGGGGCAACTGCTGCTTAAAGCTCCAGCGGAGATTGTTGCTCCTGATCCTGTTGTTTATGGACTACAGACTCTCAGTTACTCTTCCAACAAAATTGACCTCTATGGACACTTTGTGGTTCCAACGCTGTTAGCCGTAGTGGGCCTATCTGTCAATAAACCCGTTCTCTTATTCTACCCCATAAAGACTTTCTTTTCTTTTTCTCTGGGAGGATGGGTTCCCCTTTTGAGTCTTGGTTCCTCCTGAGGTTTCTTACTCCAGAAGAAGGAAGGAAGAAGTTTCTCTTCGCCTCTAGCTCCTCTCGGTTACTCACTAGGGGCTTGGACCTGGACTTGGTTGTAAAAAGCGCAATATGAATAAAATTGAAATGAATTGAATTGAATTGTTTAATGAGGATTCTGTATTATTATTTGTTAGACCTGCTTCCTGAAGCTGAAAGTGAATAACTTGTACTTAATGTCCTGTTGGCTAGAAATGAAAGAAAGGGTTTTGCACATTCCTAAAAGTGATTTTGGACCGGCATAAAAATGATTTTAGTTTAATTGTGTTTCTGATAAGAAGTCAGGGTTGCCCATGTAATGGTACAGTGATATAAATTGCCATGCAAAAGTTATGGAATTGCCGTAACAACATTCTTGAAATGTAATACAAACAAAATAATAGCTACAATGATAACTTGTACAGTGTGGAATTAAATAACTATTCCCCAAACGCTAATTTTAGATGTGTATCATCCTGCCTAGTTTTGCCCTGGCTTCATGGGACTTTTATTTTAGGTCCTTCTGTTGTTGATGTCTGCTCCTCCCTGGTCCCAGGGCTCTGTGTGGGCCTCTTGCATCAGGTGTGCAAGGCCCGTACCACTGGTGAGTCCTGATAAAGGGTCTGTTTGGGCGTTGTGTGTGGCTCCTGGGCCTCCTCTCCTGGTGGGTGAGTGGTTCCCTGGTGGGATGAGTCGAGTATGGGTTTCATCAGGCAGGCGTGGCCGGCCCCCAAGGCGAGTTCCATGATGAGACCTTGCTAGGAGCCACATGTGGTTGCTGGGCCCTCTCACCAGATGGGCACCTCCTGGGAGATTGATGGTCCTGGCCGTTAGAGAGCTGTAAGCCCACCTGTTGGGGGGTTTCGGCTGCCCCCTGGTCCTGGGCCAGAGTGACTGGCATGGACAGTGTGTGTATCTGTGTGTGTAAAGTAGAGGTCCTGCCCCATTGCAGTAGGCGGCAATAGAGAGATGCGTTCACGGTAGTGGGACAAAGACATTGTTCTCTGGACTCCCGCAAAGTATACATTTGCCTTCAGTAAATTTTACAGTTTGTTTTTATGTGGGGAACAACATATGTGGTAGGCGACCTAACCTGCGCATGTTTGCGTTGCGCGGGAATCTCTGGGACACCGGCAGAATGGAAGAATAATGAGTGCAATGAGCACTGACTGAGGTCGGAATAAACACAGAGCCGCGCCACACATTTCAATGTTTCCCTATATTTCTCTCATTTTGACTGTGAAATGTTTCTACTAAGACTGTTTAGATATTTTTAAATTCAGGTCTGTTGCCTAGTTAGAAATGTTGTTGGTTGTATTTTTTGTGGAAGACTGGTTAGCCAAATCTACCCTTATATAAAATAAATTTGGTATCTTATTTAATTTTTATAAGCCAAGAAATTATAGCATTTAAAACGTGTCTGGTATTTTTGGCCCACCCTATACTCCACCAGCCTTGCTTGCGGGACAAACCATAAAAGATGCGGGCGGAAGCGGGTCGAAATATTACACATTTCTGCGGGAGCGGGACAGAAACTTGCGGGAGCGTGTGGGAGCAGGATGAAAAATCAGTCCCTCGCAGACCTCTAGTGTAAAGTCTCCCTTTGTCACATGTGAACACACCACTGCACAGAGCACACTGTGTGAACAGTGTGAAATGCTTTCTCTGCTTTTAACCCATTCACCAAGTGAAGCAGCGGGCAGCCAGGAACAGAGCGCCCGGGGAGCAGTGAGTGGAGACCGTACCTTACTCAAGGGCACCTCAGTGGTGCATGATCGCAGGGGCAACTCCCTAACCATCAGGCCACCAGTATGAGCTGTATTTCCTGCATGTGTTCTCTGAAAGATCTGCAGCCTGCTTGTTCCAGCCTGTCTGATTCCTGTCTGTGTCTCTGCCAGCGCTCCTTATCCCCTTTGCTCCCTGATTCCCTTGTTTTCTGCAATAAATCTGGTTTCACGCCTCCGGATGCATCTCATTCTCCACACACCCACTATGCACATGTCCAAATGTTTTATTCAATATTTCAATAAATCTGTGAACAAGAAGTTAGTAAATGATATACTATAATTATCTACTGACCATTTTGTCAATTAATCTGATTTATGCTCCTTTTTTCAAAATATGATCGATTCTGGATGTAAACGTTTCTGAGAACCTGATTTCTCGATCATTTTAGATCTTCATTTTTTAGAAATAGTTTAATATAAATAAAAATGCTAATTCCCCTTTGAACAGCAGTGCGTGCACGTAATCTAACACAGATGTTTGAATTTTAATGTTCTATTTGCACTTCCATTAAATACATTACAATGATACATTCATATCAATAATCTTGTGGCATTTTTAAAAAATGCGTTTTCAATCAAAATCTTCTGAAAACTCTGAGGAACCAGGCGGTGCATTCATAACCACTTCATGGAATAACTTTCTGTGAGGGAGATTTTAAAGGCAGACGTCTGGTTCCATTCATCATCACTATGAACAATTCTGACTCTGAGAGTTTCTGTAGAATGAAGCGTTTCACACGAAACCCACCCTAAACCACCCTGTTAAACACTTCATTGTGGGGGATTTTGAATATTTGGGTAAACTGTGTGTTAAAATACTGTGTTGTTATTTTTGATTGTTGTTTGTTCTGTCTGTGTGTGAAAGGTCACACTGTTACTGGACTCAAAAGGAGAACTAATCCTAGTCCCCCTTGCCTAGGCTGGATTGTATACACACACACACACACACACACTCACACACACATATATGCACACACAAACACACACACACACACACACACACACAAACACACACACTCACACACACAAACACACCAGCACACACAAACAAAATTGGAGTGTTAGGCTGACTTCAGGATGTTTTCATCTGTTAGTGTAGACATCCTGTACATGTGCACACACACTTCAGGAAGATACTTAAAGACCAGCCAGCTATGTGTATGTGTGTGTGAGTGTGTGTGTGTGTGTGTGTGTGTGTACATAGTATCCAGCTTGCAGCAGGAGAATTATTCTTTGACCTCAGTTTACCCTTAATGGTGAATAATACTTTGGTGAAAACACTTACACACACACACACACACACACACACACACACACACACACACACACACACACATATGAACTGGATGTATCACACCTTATGATGAGTTCTCCATATGGTTATATGAAAATGGAACAATTACAGGATGTAACACCTTCACACACACACACACACACACACACACACACAAACACACACCTCATCACTTACACCTACATTTCTTTTCACAGGGAGATTCATGTCCTGATGAAGAGGAGCAAGAAAGAGAGCGAGAGAGAATAACAGAGAGAGAAAGAGAGAAAGAGAAATATGTTTTCCAAAAATAAAACGTAACTATTTGCACATTGTATTGATTTCAGGCTCTTGATTCTATTTTTGGACCAAAGATTATTTTACGAGCACACAGAAAGCGGCGTTCGGGTTAAACACATAATCTAATTACACAATGACTGTAGACAGCAAATGCAGTTAAAAATTGGCAACAAACAAACAAATTCCATCTCTCAGGAACTGGTAGCGAGACAGGGCTGCTATTTAATATCTGTATAAATGAATTATACAGATTTGTACAACTATACAACTAATTATAATGAATTATGCAACTCTGTTAGAACAGCCTACCATAAACAGTCTGCCTAACCCCACTTTATATTTTAAATACCGCTCAGACTCCACACTGGACTTTCAATAGCATGTTTACTATTTACTGCCTCTACAGGCACACTTATGCCCTGTTACTTGATTTGAAAAGCTATAATTTACACTCACTTAGTGGGCTAACTGCCTCTTATGCAATATCATACTTCTGGTGCAATGTTATTCATTCTGGAAGGTTTACATCCCTTTCCAACTACAGTTGCACTGCTGTATTGTCTACTTACTGTGTAGTCTTGGGTTTTCATCCCATTCACACTACTGTCACATTGCTATATTGTCTATTGATTGTATTGTTTCTGTCATTCCTTGCAGTTTGTTCAATGCTGCTAACTGCCTCCTGTGCAATAACCACATTTATGGTGCAATACTGACCATTCCGGGAGGGTTTACATAGCATCCACACTGTACTGTTACATTACATTACTGTACATTGTTGCAGAATCTATTTATTGTTGAATGTTGCTCTATGCTGCACTGCGTTCCAGGGAGAAACATCTCACCACACTATGTATGTGTATTTAGTTGCTGATGACAGTAAAGAAACCTTGAATCTTGAAGCTTCCACTCTCACTCTGCATCACTCTGCTGCTCTATGCAGGCGACCTGGTCCTGCTGTCCCCTCAGAGTCGGGTCTACAGAAGAGCCTGGACCTGCTGGAGCAGAACTGGAGCAGAACACCTGGCCAAGTAAACCTCAAATGGAACAAAATTATAATATTCCAGAAATGATCCAGATCTCAGGGATCAAAACACACATTAGTATTAGGAATAAGTGAAATTAGCCATGAAACTACAGCTACTTAGGCATCAGAGTCAGTTCCTTCATCAAGCAGTGAATGAACTGAGATAAAGCATGCAGAGCCATTTTGAATCTGGCCAAAAATAATTGTGTCTATAAAGAAACCAATTGCCCCTCATGGCAGAGCGGTGTGGCGTAACTATAGAGACCACCCTGACAAGTTGTATATTCAGTCAGTACAGTCTGGATATAGAGATCACCCTGACAAGGTACAGATTCAGTCAGCACTACCTGACTGTAGAGACTACCGTGATGAAGGACAGACTCTGTCA
>JBBPCX010104918.1:0-15317 GCA_037974365.1 Hydrocynus forskahlii
TATATATATATAAAATGTATATGTATATATGTGTATATATAGGGTTACAGCTGGATAGTCTGGGTGTATTAAGTGCAGAAGCTAAACAGTGATGTCTGTCTCAAGCTGGACCATCCAGGCAGGTCTGCAAGAGTTGATCATCAGTTTTGTCAGCTGTCTGATTTGTTTCAGTGTGAGATTAGAAAACTGTGTTTTGCTCTGTTCATCTGTGTACACTAAGTCAGTCAGTGTGTGGAGAGGTTGACAATCTAGGCTCCCTTTCTCTTAAAGGGAGTGGTGGGGGAGGGATGCTTGGTGGTCTTGTTTTGGGTTCCTTTTTAAAGTGACTTCACTTTCTGAGGTTGTGTTACTCAATCATGCTGGCTAACGTTGCACAGAATGCCTGCTGGATTACATACATGTGTGTGTGTGTGTGTGTGTGTGTGTGTGTGTGTGTGTGTGTGCGTGCGTGCGTGTACGTGAGAGGTGATGAACTGAAAACTGTGCCATTTGTTAATCAGCCCCCAGTTCAGCATGAAATTCACTTCCTTTTTCCAGCCTGCTGCTAATGAAGGTCCATTAAAGGCCCCATGTCCTGCATGATCGTTTTCCTAACCTAAACTCTTTATCCCTTTGAGAATTGGATTTTTTGTGGCTGTGCCTTTAAGACCCATGTGATGTAAACAAGCCCTGTTATGGCCTGGAACACTCCTTACAGCTTCACCATGAGTGGGCGGGACTAAGCTACTGTAAGCCAAGTAGTTGTGTGCGTGCAGACTGGGGTAGCACCATGTATCATTTATCATGATATCAGTTTTTGCAGTATTAAAGGGGACATATTATACCTCTTTTTAAATATGTTATAAAAGGTCTATGGGCTATACAACACATGTTCATGAAGTTCTTTGCACAAAATCACTCTCACATAAAGAGATCTCACCAGCTCTATTATTGACAGTTTCAGTCCCTTTCAAAATGAGCGTTTAAGGGCTCTGTCACTTTTATGCAAATAAGCTGTTGCTTACCACGCCCCATCCATCCCATGCTTACGCTGCGCGTTTACCACATGTGAAACTGGCAGAAAACAGAGGTGCTATCCAGCCTTATATGATCAACCTCAAGTCGGACCCGGAGCGAGATGAAGAGGAGCCACCTGCACATACAACTTCACTTTCTGAATGGTTAGTCAACTTTATGCACGCACTTGTAAAACCAGCAGACAAAAGTGGCGGATCTTCAACTAATCTGGTGGGTGTGGGCTCGATAGGTGAGGGGTGGTTCTATGCAGATTTCCTTATCCTGACGTCAGGATATGGGAGCCGTCCAACTGACTGGCTCCTGTTCCTCCAGTTTAATTTTTTTCCATTTGTATGGGTTTGTGTAGAATTCATAATTCTGTATAATTCGTTCTCACATTACCATTTTCCAATGTATCTCTAAGAATTAAACAGGCTGTTCGCTAAAGGCTGTTCACTACTAATATATGTAAATGATCTCTTTTCTGATTGGCTGCCCTGTATTGCCTCATTCTAAAGGCGTCACTGGACTGAAACAGTATTTAGATCTTCAGTATGAATAGTTGTGGGCTAAGCTGTTATAGCGATATGTTTATGCTGGTTTTGTGACATTGCCAAAGCTTTGGTCTATGGACTGTATGGATAGGGAGTGAACAAAGATTTTGATTCAGTTCTTCAGCCATTTCATTTTAAGAAAACATATGAAATGATGATATGGGGCTGTTTAATAAATTGAAAGGCATCACAATCGCAAGAATCAGCAGTCAAACCTTAATACTGATCTTTTGTCCATATTTTGCATCCCTAGTCCGAACATGAAATGAAACCCAAGCGAGACGTTTCCACATGAATCTTATTTGTCTTTAATTTGATTTGTCTTTAAATGTAGTTTTCTTATTTGAGGCAAACGAATATGTCACAGTTTTCTTCATTTTCTGGCAGTCGGACTAAATTTCGTTGATCAGTTTAAGATTTCTTATGGAAGTTAGAGGTGTGTTCCATTGTGGTGAAGACTATCTCCTGTGTGAAATCCTTGCTGCTTCGACCGTTGCTGTGGCTTTGTCTGGTAATGAACTGTTTAGACCTGAGTGAGTTGTTTAAAACCCCTTCAGACAGACCCGTTCTTCTGTGGGGTGCATCGTTACCGTTTAGTCTACAAAGAGAGATGGCCATCTGGCAGCAGAGTGTCTGAACAAACATATGTACACTGAGCGCTCTAAATTGGCTCCATTGGGCCGTCATCATCACCATCGCCAGCACTAGCAAAACATCTTTGCCAAATACTGTGCAGAGAGGGTGTTATGTGAGTGTTTCTGTGGCTTTTTCCACAAGCAGCTGAAGCAGCCATGTCCTGCGAGGGCCTCATGAATCGCACAACTTCTTTTCCCATCGGTGTCCTGCAGATTTAGCCCTCATTTAGGGTCATGATCTGATGCATGTGTTCGCTGCACAATCAGCCATTCACTCTTTACTATAGTGGCCAGGTGTGGATGCAGGCAGCTGATGTGAGTACAGCCTCATTATTACAATATCAGCTCTGTTTTGGAGAGCCAGGTGTCCTGACGAGTATCTCCAACTATGGATGAGTAGAGAGAGTGAGAGAGTGAGAGAGTGAGAGAGTGAGAGAGTGAGAGAGTGAGAGAGTGAGCGAGAGAGAGAGAGAGAATTTGATCGTGTTCCTTAGTGATCCAATGCTTGTGTGAATGCGGTAGAATCCACACCTGTTTAACCTGGTGTAACACCTTATGTCTGGTAGTAACATGGTCGTCGTCTTTTGATGTTTAATGGCTGTTGTCAAATAGTGTTTAGGTGCATTACTGCTTTCTGGCGATAATAATGCTGGTAAAATCAAGGTAAAATGTAATCTAATGGCTATTAGACTGTTCAAAAATCATGACCCATAGTTTGGTTTTAAAAAATATCGAACATGCACATTTTTCCCCACTTACACCAGTTGTAGTCAATCAACAAAGACATATTTTATTGTCCATATGTTGCTTCATTATTCTACAACTGCAGCTATGAGGCAAATGTTGCTAAGAAGTCAGTGGTAAATATGGGCCGGTCATGTAATTTCGGGCCGGCGCGGAATCCCGTAAGCACCCCCCGACACACACACACACACACACACACCCTGGATGATGGTAAATTTCGGGGACTTGTAATGTGGGCCTGCTGATGCTGTTTATAGATTAAATTGAATTATTATATCATTTTTAAAGAGAACAAATAGTTAAAACTGAATGTGAGTAAATAATATTACCATCCCTAGCGTTGTCTATCACCATGTCTGTCACAATGGGTCTGTCAGACCTGTGGAGGGAGCAGAATAGCAGACAAGTGTTTGCTTGTTCACTGAGTAGTTATGTTTTGTTTGATGGCTCACTAAACCAGAGGAACTAAGTTTAAACCCATTTAGGACTGTCACTCTTGATTGTATTAGTAATCTAGTGATTATTTTGGTGATTAATCGAGTAGTCACCTAGATGCAGTTCATGGGTAGAGGGTGCGAAGAGGGTGCGAATAGCTCCTCCCTGTGTATAATCTAACATGAACGAGTCATCGTGATGGGCCTAAACTGAGTGATGATGAAAGCCCAAATGGTTGGTTTAGGTTTACAGACCGTCGCTGATGGACTCCGTGTATAAAATAGAGGTTTTTAAGAGCACAGTTCTGAACACCCATTGGAGACATATATCTCTGTTTTGAGAGTTGGTGTCTTATTGCATGTGGGAGGTGTTTCTCAAATAGCTCTGGGGCACACAAACTGGAGTATGAGGCCAGAGTAAGAGGCCTTGCACGCACAACTCTGATTTCTTTACAGTCAAATCGGCTGATCGTCAGTTTCTTACAAAAATGAAGGTCACAGGTAACAAAGGGTAATGTTTATTTGCTCTTTACTTGAAGCTCCCACTTCTTGGACCAAATTAAATCACCGATATGAAACACAAAGGCAGGCCTAACACACATGTATGGATGTGCAAGCGCATGCACTTCACTCATATCAGCGAGGGTCTCTGAGCCAGCTGGGTGTTTTCTCTCAAGAGTTGGGGTGGTGGGGAGCGAGAGGTGAAACATATGAAACTGGTTGATATCATACATCCCCCTCTATGATGCAGTAAAAAACCCAAAGGTTTCCTTTGGCTTTTTGTCTCTTTAAGGACACGAGCAATCAAGATTAACACAACCAGGAATGTGAACCAACAAGGGAAAAGTATCAGTTTTGTTTTCAGCTTGACCTCAAGCCAGACAAAAATGAGTCTGCTGACCGCCCTCCCGATTCAGATCTCAGCTGATATGATCTCGAAACCTTTTTCGAACAAAGACTTGACTGTGGAAACCAAAGTGATTGGATTGATTGGTTGGATGTGTCTTCCACAAGCGAAAACAGTAAAACAGTAGGGTGTAGAGTCTTTGCCACCGAGACCTATGTGTTTTAACTTTGTGTGCAAGAAGAGATATAAGAATATGTGTGATATTCTTATAAGCAGTGTTTTGCATGAACGTGTTCAATGAACGGTGTTCATTGAACATGTTCCTATTTTTCGTGAAAGCTGAACTGAACGAGTAGGTTTACAAATTATGAACGTAACCGTGAGTGATGTTCTCTCTCATGAGACTGAACGCAGATCACGTTCTACGTTCGCAGGCTATAGAGGTGAAGTTTGGCTCTTTTCAGAGAGCCAGTTCTTGTGGCACGGCTCCCAAAGAAGAGCCGGTTCGGCTCCCAAATGACTCTTAGTTTATTATCATCTGTAGCCTCATATTTTAGCCTAACTTGGCAAATATGAATGCTTTGTGTGTTGATAAAAAAAGTGGGGAGTGGCTCTCACTCGATGGGAGTCGGCTCTTCTGATTCTCTACAATGAATGGGCTCTTCTGATTCTCTACAAAGAATCGGCTCTTCTGATTCACTACAAAGAATCGGCTCTTCTGATTCACTACAAAGAATCGGTGTTTCAAGTTCGGACGCCTCGGCAGAAATACACATGGGAAATAAGCTTATAAAAGGGAGATATTTATGTGGATGTTTGAGTTTTACAGCTGTATATTTGAGTTTTAGAGCTGTATATTTTCACTAGTTTGATAAGGTTTTAAAAAAGATAACGGCTGTTAGTTTATTTTTAGTTATGTTCTTTTCTGAGCACTTTAAAAGGTATGTCTTTGTGTTAATGTTTTCTGAATAAAAATTCCATATACAGTATACCTGTACCTCATTGTTTCCACTTTCACCATAACATGATGCGTTGCTTAAGTGGTAAGATCTACTCTCAACCTCAAAGTTGGTTTTAATGTAACTTACGTCTGTGATTGTTCAGTCGTATGACAGATTGAAGCAAAGATTGAAGGAGGTTCAGATAGAAGGACGTTGTATTGAAAATGTTAAATAAAACAAACAAACAAAACAAACGTGAACTAGTTCATTTTTGAGCTGTGAACTTCGTTCAAAGTTTTTAAAAATGAACTATGAACGTGAACGCGTTCATTTTTATTTGAACGAACTGTATTTTGAACTAGTTCTTTTTCAGTGTGAACTGGCACAACACTGCTTATAAGAATATATATCTCTCTCGTACACACACTAAAAAAACGCCCCCGGAAAACAGCCGAGACGTAGAGTCCTGCGTTCCACCCAACATTAAAAATGCTTCTGCCGCCCATGGAGTGGTAGATGTCTCCCTGTAAAGACATGGTGGCATGCATGTGGCACGAGTGTATCACAGTGTCGTTGCAAGGTTCAGAGTGATCCACCAGAGTGATTCAGTATCCAGCCAAGATTGCCTCTGTGTTCAGAAACAGACCACTGATGAAGGGCTGGAGGAGCTGTGCATCATCAGATGGACGACGGTCTCTAACTGTACACCAGCAAGGTAGAGCTGCAGGGGAGGGGTTTCTGATAAAGTGGCCAGGGAGTTTAAACTGAGGCTCTGTTACGTAAGCTATGGCTTTCTCTCTTCTGACTATTCTTAGAACCCCTTACTAATGAAATTATGTCAGCTAGGACTCTGGGACAGCCTGTGCAGGCTGATAATGGCATTTTTTCCCTACCAAGAGTCTCCTTATATGGAGAGAATGTGGGAGAGAAAGAAAGAAGAGTCACTCTAGCGTCATATACTTGAATAGAAAGCTCTACTGGCCTGAAGCTCAGTGACTGTTGAGACCTAAGGGAATCCATAGATAAGTTTGGACATGGAGACGTTTATATGAGTCTGAACTAAAGGAATGTTGCAGCATTAATGTTAACACCCTGTGCTGATGGTCTCTTTTTCGTAAAATGGATTTGTCAGCTTGACTGTGGAAATAATCATTCTGTCCTTCATACCGTTTGCCTGGCCAGTGTAGTCTGTGCACAGGCAAAGTGTGTTTGGCTTGGTATCGTTGCCCAACTCATTGAAATCAATGTGTGTGTGTGTGTGTGTGTGTGTAAAATACACTGTGTATAAAGTATATAAAATATGCTTGCAACGATTAATTTTTTTGAAAAGTGAGGTAAAGCAGTCGAGCACAGAAAAACTAACTTTCAAAATAAGAGTAATTGCGTTAACGTATGATAAAATAATTGTTGATAAAATAACGCTACCTTGCCCAGCACTAAAATATAATTTTTTCTTACTCATTTGATGTGTTGGATGATCTAATTGCAGTTGTGTATGTGTGCGTGTGCGCGTGTGCACGCTCTCGCTTTTGTGTGAAGGTCAGTGGCTTCACACTAAAGCTCAGAGTGAAGTGCATAGTCACAATGCCCCATGTCAAACTGCATATAGGCAGAGAATTTATACCAGTCATTTTTATGAAGATCTTGAGAAAAGCAAGACTTCTTTCAGGCTGTAGCTCAGTGTCAGGTTGCTAATGAGGCATTTTGTTACCATTGAGGCTCTTTTTTTCAGGCTCAGATTTGTTTGTGTCTTGCTCTTGTCTCCCACAGATTTCACCGTGTTTTCTTCAGCCTGTTTTTTTTTTTTCCTCTACACTGTTGTTGGACTCCCCAAGTGCCCTACTTTTACAGCACCGGTGCTTGGGTTAAATTGCAGTTATTTTCAGTGCATTAAAGTCTACACCAAAAAGTTATGATGCACCTCTCTGCCTGTTAGTTGTGGATGTATTTTCATCTACACAGCACATGGGTGTTGGTTCTGACTGGTCTAACTCATGTGAGCTCCATGAGTTTAGGTTAAGTTTCAGAACTTAAAGATAGTTTACATGGTGGTGTTGATAACGCGGACTACAAATAAAACTGCAAGTTGAAATTTGCACTCTTCAGAAGTGTGATTTCATTATCAATTATTAATTTGACATCTCTGGGTGGGGTGAGAGTATATTTCTGGTCACACTTTGGGCTGTCTGTTTTACGGCCAATTGGTTTGTCAGTCGTTAACCTTTGCGATACTGACACTGCAGAAGGCTGCGGTATGCCAGTCACCCCTCTAACCAGTTTTTTTTTACTGTATGCTCTGAGCATCTTGAATAATTACTATCCCAGATGAGTCTTTCTATGAGTGTTTTGCTGAGTCAATCTGTTTTTAAAACCAATAAAAGTAACTGATTTTATTGGTTTACGAGTGTGTATTCCATCCAGAAAGCACAATCTCCATCAAGAAAACTGCTATGTGTAGCAATGCAATGTAAATACTAACATTTATTCATATAGTGCAATCTTAGTAACGATATCAAAGAGGCTTATTGAAGACGGAACAGGGGGAAAACCACCCCAAAGGTGTCATTGAATCATGTTAAATTCCACAGACACCATCCCAACCAGATGGAACTTGTTGCTTCAGCTCTGTGGTGTTACATATAGCCTGCATTTGTGTAACACATACTTCTCTTTGCGATAGCATCAGAGGCAGGCAGGCTGTGGCCAACGGTGTTGCTGCATGCTGAGCGCTGGATGCCTAACATACCGCGCTTGAGTTTCCTCACTATGTTTTAACATGCCTGAATCATGATTGGCCATGTGGGCGGTGGGCTTTTGTTTGTTTTCAGATTGACCAGGTGTACCTGTATCAGGCTTGGATCCTGTGGTCTGAGGAAAGCTTAGAAGCTGAACTGATTTCAAAGCATTAGTCATTATACATCTCTGCTATGTTTTAAATGCGGATAATTCTGGTAGATCTCTTAGATCAGCTAGTGATGAAAAGAGCTGAAACTGAACGGTGAAATGGAGTTTATCCACTACGCTGCCCACCCAATCAGATCTCCACTGACTGTAGCTTTGAAAGGATCCCAAAAAATGTCACTGTGCCCCTCCACCTTCTTTAAAAATGTGCATTTCCATCACAGATCTTCTTTTATTGATTTTCTATGCATTTTGGGTTTTTTTGTTCTTTCATTTTTTTTACTTCCTACTATTTCTGTGCTTCCTGATTTATTAATATTTTCATTATATTCCTGCAAAACACAATGAATAATCTTTTGTGTATGACAGTTAGCTGTATAAATAAACTGGACTCGTCTTGACTAGCCAGTGTGTGAAGTAGTTCAGAAGGTGGGCGATATGATATGATCCAGCACAACATGCCTTTCTGAATGTCATTGGTAATGTAAGTACTTCCACAGCACAAAAGATCAGCATGCAGATTTAGGCCATTACTTTGTTACAGAGAACCTGTAAACAGCAACAGCCAGTGTAAAGTAACTGGTAACTGGTGGCAGCTGGTGGTCTAGTGGTTAGGGAGTTGCTCCTGTGATCAGAACGCTGTGGGTATGAATCCCAGGACTACTAGTGGCACCACTGAGGTGTTCTTAAGCAAGGAACCGTGCCCATACACTGCTCCCTGGGCGCTGTGTTCCTGGCTGCCCGCTGCTTCACTTGGTGAATGGGTTTAATACAGAGCATTTTACACTGTTCACACTGTGTGCTGTGGTGTGTTCATGTATGACCAATGGTCACTTTACTTTACTTGCCTAACTTACTTTATATTAACAGGTAGATACATATTCTTGCCGTGATCACCCACCAGGAGGGTATCTAACAAAGCAGACTTTCTCAGTTAGCCAGGTAACTTAAGCCTTCTATTGGACAGGCTTGACTTAATGCTTAAATTCTCAAGCTTATGGAGAAACTCTACTTTTGAAAGAACATTCTGGCCTTTAGTTTGCTCTTTGGAGGTTCATATGAAGTCCAGCAATGGCTCTAGGCTGAAAACAGCTGACTGATCGTATGGAGATGTGAAATTTTGCTCTTTTTAAGGCCCCCTGTCTACAGGCATGTTCTGCTGATGGATGAAACCATGGCTCCAACCAACCAAATGTTGGTTCATTGACCTTAAATCACAAGCCATACATTTCTCAGTCTTCAGTGCTTTGAGTTTCACATCCGTGTGTGTGTGTTTCTGTGGCTTCACACTAAAGTGCATAGACACGACGTACCATGCCAAACTGCATATGGACGGAGAATTCATACCAGTCATGTTTCTGAAGCTCTTCAAGACTTCTGAAGAATCAAGACTTCTTTCAGGCTGTAGCTTAGCATTAGCTTGCCAGTGTGTCATTTTGTAACAATTAGGGCTGTATGATACGGGTAAAAATGCTAAAAGTCTCTAAATATTGTTTCAAATGGTGCACTTACACCCACCATCCATATAGTCCCTATATGGGGGAAAAGAGAAGCTACAAATCATATGGTGATATCACAAAACCAACACATTTAAAAATATCTCCTTATTCTGGCCCTGCCCATTCATGTACCAATTCGCTAACACATTTAAAAGTATTAAATTAAACTAAGGGTGTTGCCCCTGCGATCAGACATTCATATGTTTGAATCCCAGGACAGCTCATTAGCATATATAGGCTCATTAGCATATTGCAACCTTTTGAGGTCTCAGTATTACAGCGACCGATATTGTGAGAACGTTTATCAGGTGCTGTATTGTGCAGCCCCTAGTAACAGTTTAGGTTCCTGTGTTCTTGCTCAAATTTGCTCTTGTCCTGGTCTTGTCTCCTACAGATTTCACCCTGTTTTCTCCAGCTCTGTTTTTTTTTTCTCCTCACAGTTTTTGAGCTGACCAGGTGCCCTGCTTTTACAGCAACAGAGGTGTTTCTTCTGTCTGCCTGTCTTTTAGTGAGAAACGCAGCTCTTTTAAGGCGCCATCTGGACATAATAGCACGTCTGTTACAGAGGAAATGACAGGTGAAGCAGCAGATTATAAATGATGGAGACTGCCTGAGTTTTATTTAAGGTTTGATTTGGCCCTAGAGAAGCACAAGTGTCTAATCAACATCTCAGGAGGAGACAGAGGCAGTAGCTTCCTCATCTGTCAACTATAAACAGCATCCATACCTGCCCTTCATCTCAGAGCTGCACTGAAAGGGAATGATCAGACTAATGCCTCATTGCATGAGATCAAAACACTTAACAGATCCTGTTCGTACTTGTTGAGTCGTTGGATAAAGTAAGTGAATGAGTATGTTTATGTTGTTGGATTACTTGGAGGATCTAAGGGAGTGCCTTTATATCCCAGTCACTCATGCAATGCCAGGCCATGCAACCTGCTGAGGTGGATCAAGTGTGTTGGCGCATGTAAAAAAAATCCCTTTTGTTTCTGGTTGTCCCAAGGCCAGAAACTGAGGCCCATAACTGCTGGGGGTATCAGCTGGATGGTGTGTCCATTGTCATAAATGCGCAAATTAAATTCTCACAGTAATGCAGTATCTAATGTAGTGCTTTCTGTGGAATCGGAGCATTTCCGTGATTGGAGTGTTTTGTAGGGGTTTGTGATGTATTATCATTAATGTACTGAATGTCCCAGTACACATTTCTGAACACGTCATGGACGTTGTTAGTTTTCCAACACTTGCCAACTGCATGAGTCATAAAAAAACAGATTTAAACTGATTATATTATCTGGGATCTTGTGTGTGTGTGTGTGTGTGCGCAATAGTATCTGCAGGTGTTCAATAGCACTAATATGTCAACCAAGGTGCTTTTTAAAAAAACGTTCATGGTGTCAGTTGTCACTAATGCATTTAGTGGTGTGTGAGTTCGATTCTCACGTGTTTACCCCATACCACTTTGTTTCCACTGGGTCTGATTTAAGATTTCCTGCACTCTACACATCATGCTAGTGATATGGTTGGTTATTTTGCCAGTCAAATGGTTCCTTACTATCAAAGCAAAAACTAGTAAACAAAAAGTGCTGTTAGTCTGAACAGGTAAGTCTTCAGCATCTTAAGTAAGGGAACATAACTATCATATTGTTTGGCAGCTGGTGGCCAGGGTCGCTGTGTTCCTGTTTTCACCATAACACTGTGTGCTGTGATGTGTTGATGTGTGACTCTTTACATTCTCATACATTCCATTGTTATGTACTTTTAAGCTGCGTTGACTCCATACACGCTGTCTTTACTGCAGGCCTTTTATTTTATTGGATCTTGAGGAACATGTCACCTTGTGCCTTTATAAGGTAAGATAAACCTTTGAGTCCCACAAGTGGGAAATTTACATCGCTACAGCAGAAAGTGGACAAAACAAAGATAAGCGCAGCAAAACAATAGATTAAAAGCTATATAACACAAGAAGATAAAAACAAAAATATAATGCAAAAAATATAGATGTAGACATTTGTATGTGTATTCAAATATATATTTATACATAACTTATATGTGTGTGTGCATATTAATGGACACAAATGTACCGTTGTTTTATCTGACAGTGTAAGCGTTTTTTGTACATGTTAAGGGACTAGAACCGTTAGAATGTTCTAACGACATGCAGAATTCTGGTGACCCTACTGAACCCCTTCACCTGTCTGGACCCACAGGGATCCTTGGGGAGCAAGTGATGGGATTTGTAGAGCTAATGAGATTAGGGGATCGTCTACAGCCACAGAGCAGAGCAGTGGGGTCATGAAGAGTGATGGGGGAGCAGGGATGGATGGTGGAGGGAAGGGGGAAGGGAGGGAGGGAGTGAGAGAGAATGGAATGAACGAGAAAGCGAGCATGAAAGCCTGGACTACAGCCTGAAACAGATCAGTGTTAAAAGGGCTTAAACACGTTCAGGCTCAGAGCACCTGTATTTTACAAACAGTGCAGCCTCTTCTATAATCGGCCACTTGTCTTCTCTCTCTGTTTCTTAGGAGGATCGGCGGTTGACCTGTGTAATGCTGATATGATATGAATACTGTCAAAGAGCAAAGCTAGGACACCAAAACAGTGACTCAGATCAAAAATACCATTACTAATATTACAAATACTTGTGGGATGTGTGACATCATTCTAATTTTCCACAGATGTGGGGGTGGGACTGGAGTAGTACAGCCTATGCACAGTGCAGCATGAGGTTACTACTTATTTTCATATTCATATATCATAAAATTATAAAAAATAACCTGACTCTTCTGCTCTGGAACAGCAGGGAGCCTCTTTCAGCATGAGCCTGTGCAATATGCGCTTCAGTCCTGGCTCTTTATTTAGATTATACTGAGAACCTTACTAAAATGATGAGTTGTGTGTGCTATTACATAACAATGTTTAATGCAGAAACCTTGTCATTCACTTGCAGGGCCATTCATTGTTCAATTAGCTGCATAATTCTAATTTCTACCAGCTCGCCTAAGGGGGATTTGCAATGGGACAGACATGCATATGAAGCTTGTAACAGGCATGCAAGTACGTTTTTGTTTTTACTATTTTACTACGACTTTTTTTGTAAACATTTGATCTGTCAATATGAATATTGACAGCCTATTGGCAGCAGAGTCCAGTTAGAGAGAAGGTGGAGTGTAAATGGGATTTTAAAAAAAGAGATTGGCGATTGTTCATTCGGTTGCTTTTCATAGATGTGGATTTCAGAGATAATACGTACAGTGAAGTACGGTGGCCTCGGAGGGATAGTTTCACCCATTTCACAACATCCTGTTAAAGTGGGGGTGGAGCGAATGTGGGCAGTGGGATGTAAGCTCAGAGTAAAATATAGACAATGAAATCAAATGTACTAAAACCTGTGAATTTTAGTATTTAAATTTTGTATTTTATTTCCATTATCAGCATTTTATTTCATTACACCTCAAAGAAATGTCTCATCTTTATGGTTCTTTGTGGTGCTGCTTATTTTCTAGTGTAGGGAAAACACTAGAAAATGCAGTGTCTGTCTCAGCTGCGGCTCTGAAATTTGATCGGACTGAAAGGGCGCCTGATCAGGGCTGGAGGTGCTCTGAGGTCAGAAGTCAAAGACAAAGGCGGCTGTTTAGAGAGAAAGCGAGCAAAGGCGAGAAGATACTAGAAGTGGTGGTCTGTTTGGATCTTAACATTTCAAGGTTCTTTATTTGCCATAGACACAGTTATACATGTACAATGTGTACTTGGTGGTGGTGGCCTAGTGGGTAGGATACTTGCCTCTGGATCAAGAGGTCATGGGTTCAAATCTTACCTTCAGCAGACCACCACTGGGTTCCTGAGCAAGACCCTTAACCCCAAGTTGCTCCAGGGAGACTGCCCCCTGTAGTTAGGGAATGGAGGTCGCTTTGGATAAAAGTGTCTGATAAATTCCGTTGATATTAATGTAGTTAAATGTACCTCTGAAACGTCAATGAGACTGTGCAGTTACAAAAAAATTAAAAGTAAAAAAGAAAAAGTAAAGTAATATATAGAAAGAAATATTCAAAAAAAAGTTTACAGACTGAAAATAGCAGTGCTGTCAAACTCGTGAAAGACAGACAGTGTACACGGAGCTGCTGATTTGATTGCATTATCGTTCTTCTGCAGTCGCAGACTCTGGCCGGACGTGCTGCCCTCACTATGGTTTTAACACTCTCACCCTTTTCTAGTGAAACTGCTGTTTTCACTGTAACTCTAAGAGGCTCCACCTATCTGATCACTTGTATGAGTCACTTGGTGTTCATTTGTTCATCATTTTCCCTTAAATGAGCAGCTTAAAATCCTTTGAGGAGAAGCTTGTAACATATTTCAGGTTTCTTGGTTTCTCCATTAACTTTTAAAACGATGATTCAGAAACAGTTAGTTGAAGTACTATTTGAAATTGTCCTGATTAGGGATATATCGATACCAGTACTAGACTGGTGCCTGTTCTGACTGGTCAGAGCTGAAATCTGGAGAATCTTCTGGTCAAACTATGCTGCTATGAGTCTACATGCAGCCTAAAGTCATTCTAACAAAGACTCGTTTTCAAACGATGGATGCTAAAGGAAACTCAGGACACAGTTTAGGTCCTTATTTCTCAAAACAATCACAATAAAATAACTGCTGAATCATCATGGCTTTTCATGTTATTGTTTTTGTCCCAACACCAAATTATAGAGGGCTGAATCAATAGTAGTATGGATAAGTATGAGTATCATTGTCAGTATCAGTACAATCCTAACTGCAACCATCACTATTTCTGGTCTCCCTTACAGTGAAAACAGAACCTGATTGATACACGAGTTTGTGTGCATTTTTAGAATTCAGGCAGCCACAGGTATTTCATTGAGCACACACAGCTTGTCTAAGGTCAAAAAGAGAAGCACTGACCAATCGAATGAATGATGGGATGGTTTGGAGAGGGCTGACATGCCCAATGTGGTATAAACACCCCCTCCCCTCCATTCAGGACCTTTTTAGGATGAGTTGGAGTGTCCCTTGTGAATGATAACGAATCATCCAGCATCAGTTCTTGACTTTACTAATGCTCTTGGGGCTGCAGTCAAATCCCCACAGCAATTTTCCAGCATCTAGTGTAGCCTTCGTAGAAGAATAGAGGCTGTTACTGTAGTAAAGGAGGAAAAATTAACCCACAATTTCAAAAGAAACGCTGAAAGAAACTTCCGGTAGGTATTTTTAAAGGCCTGCTTTATTCTAAAGTGAACAAAAGCTGCTTTTAGGTTCATTCATGATTTTAGATTTGTGAACGACTGCATTCACTAATCCCTCTGCTATGACGCCTGTCGCTGAAGTCCCACTTCACGTTTGATCTGATTAGTCGGCACTGAAAAACCGTTGACGCACCGACGGCGTTGAGATGAGCTTTAATCTGGAGTGTCCTGCAGTCCAGCACACAAAATGAGTCTCTACCATCAAAACCATTAAAATATGCATAAAAAACATGAACCCCCACTGTGCACCCATGCATGTGTAGGGTTTCCTGTGATGTGATCTGTGTGCTGGTCATGTGACTGGGACTGATTTTAGGGTCTCCAGAGACAGCAGATGGACTCGCTGTCATAAAGCACGACGCAGGAAGACTGATGTGTCATCAGGACTTCCTGAAACAGCCTTGACGGTTAGGCAGCAGCGCGTGCGTGCATGCGTGTGTGTGTGTGTGTGTGTGTGTGTTTGGTTTGCCTTATGTACAAATAAGGCAAAAAGGGACAGATGGCACCAGAT
>JBBPCX010104928.1:0-22271 GCA_037974365.1 Hydrocynus forskahlii
ATTAGTCACAGGGACAGTCTTACAGTCATTAGTTACAGAGACAGTCTTACAGTCATTAGTCACAGAGACAGTCACAGAGACAGTCTTACAGTCATTAGTCACAGGGACAGTCTTACAGTCATTAGTCACAGGAACAGTCTTACAGTCATTAGTCACAGGGACAGTCTTACAGTCATTAGTCACAGAGACAGTAAAGAAAAAACAAAGGAATACAGAGAGAAAAACAAAAACAGCAAGAAAAAATATTGGCAAAGACTAAACTCAAAAGAAAGAGAACGAGAGTATTGGAAAGAAATAGAAATAAAAACAAAAAGAAGAAAAAGAAACACAGAAAAAGAGTTCTAGGACAACAGACACAGTCACCGCGTACCTGCATGGCCGGCAAGTTGGACCCAGGGGTAGCGCTTCTTGAAGGACACGACGAAGGGGGAGAAGTGCACCATGCTTTTCAACCTTCTCCAGGATTTCGCCTGCATAGAGAGACAATCAAACAGTTAACAAAAAGGAAGTAGTGACCAGATTTAGCCTTAGTGCAAAAACAGAGGCATAAAAAAAACCTCACAGAGCGCAGTGAGGGAAAGCAGTATGAGTCATATTTACCCGAGTGTAAGAATGCTGAACTGCAAGCAGGTTTTTCTGCCTTTTGTATTGCCTAGGTCAACGGTATCCAGTTCCAGTCCTGGAGGCAGGAGTCCAGCACAGTTTGGTTATTCTCTTACTCGAACACACCTACTGTATCTGGTAACTGACTGCTGTTGAATCAGGTGTATTTGAGCAGGGAAATGAATGCGCTGGACTCTGTGGGTGGATCTGGACAGGCAATCTAGACCAAATGACCCCTAATCAACAGCTCAAAACACTTTAACTGCCAATTCTGTAATGTCCGGTAACAGAGGGCCGCACTGGTGAGAACACGAGGAAGCTCTTTTGAAAAGCCATGGATAACTGTGGCATCACCAGGAATTCTCAGGATGATTGAGGTCTGTGTTTAAATGGTTGTACTTCTTGAAAGTCCATAGGTATTGAAAAGTATTATGTTGAAGGTACTGAAAAGGTGTTCCAAGATCATCCACCTTTACTCATCACTATGAAACACAATGTACTTAAAATGTGCTTGACCCTTAATTTACCCCTGAAAATACAGCAAACCCTTTCATTTGAATGAAGTGGCCGTTAATTTGTTAAACTGTCCCCTTAATTTAACCTTAAAATTAGATTTAAGGCATGAGTGTGAAACCCCTTAATCTTAAATTTAAGGCGTTAAATCAGGAGTTAGTTTTACCCTTAATCAGCTTTAATCTGGGCACTTTTTCCACCTCAATTTCCTTAATTTCCTGTATCATTTTAAGGGGTAAAATTAAGGCGTTTGGTTTTGCAGTGCATGGCCAAAGAAATCATGTTTTATTATTCTTGTTTTATTATTGCCATGCCAAAACTAAGTGATGTTTCAACAAAAAAAAGTGCTACAAGGCTAAGGCAGCTACCAAGTGCTGCACAGCTAATGCTGCAGCCAGGAAGCTCAGTTAGCACTGTGCAAGCTGCATGCTAAAATCACACACTTGCCACTCAAACTATCTCACGTTAAATAATCTCAAACAGATTGTATATACAACAAGGGTGCCACTATTGTTTTTAGCTCTGCGACACACTTTTGCCCACGGGATCGAGCTTAGCTACATTAGCTGCAAAGCTAATGAAGCTAACCTAAGACTCCGAGACACGTCTTGTCTGGTCAGCTACAGTTGGGGCAAGAGAAATATTGTTTACATTTGATTTCTTTGGCCAAATCCTCTTTTTAAGCCTTCTCAGGTGCTTGATAGCTGCAGCTGAATGAAGCCTTTACTGTAACACACTGTAATCACGTCTGTTCGTCTGATCAAACATTGACTAGCCCGGGTCTCTGTACACAACTCGGCCCCCAAGGGCTCTTTTCCCAGGGCTGGCCACAAAAAGGGGCCTATGCTCCTGCTCGGTGGGGGCGAGACTTTATCTGTGACACGAGGTCGCAGAGAAAAGGTATGACGCATTTGAGCCACTGAGGTATTGATTACAAGCAAATGATTAATTGGGGCAGGGATTGTGTGTGGGAAATGACGAGCAAGGTCTTTTTGTCAGTTATAAGGCTCGGAGTAAATTAATGTTCCGTCCCCATTCAGGTTTTACGTGCCAGCGTTTGCTACAAGAGCACCAGGCTCTACCGGGCAGTGTGGGGTCACGTGGATTATAGTGAAACAGACAACAAGGCCCTTAACCAGATTACAGGCCCCTGTATCACAGTGTTCATTCGAAATATCCCTTCTACTTTCCTCATGCCAACACTGTTTACATTTACGGCATTTAACAGAAGCTTTTATCCAAAGCGACTTCCATTCCCTAACTACAGGGGGCAGTCTACCTGGAGCAACTTGGGGTTAAGGGTCTTGCTCAGGAACCCAGTGGTGGTTTGCTGAACCAACGACCTCTCGGTCCAGAGGCAAGTTTCCTACCCACTACGCCACCACCACCAACCACCTCATGTTTATGATTTTAGGCTATGCATTACACAGTCAAACACTTACAACTACTATAATATCCAACAATGACACAAATCAGTGTAATAAATGCACTAAAGGAACTCTACAGAGTTCTAAAGCATAAATTCTATTAAATAAATACATGCTAAATATGTAGAATAATGGGGGATTCCCCAATGTTTAAAAAACAATTCTGCGTAAATGAGTAAGTTAAATGAGTAAGATGTAACCACAGTCATTCCAAGTGGCTCGGAGTAAAAGGCACCATTGTGCAGTAAACTCGCTGAGTCAGAAATGTTTACAGAAGTGGTGATAGGAAACCGGTACCTGAAGCATTGTTTTAATAATAGTTTTAAAATAAAGTTTTGGCCAAAATGCATATATATGAAATACATAATCATTTTACATAATTCCTGCTAGAACAAAACCTTCATTTTCATCTTTTTGATGTACACATGATTTTAAAATAACAGCTGATCTGTTTACACTGTGTCAAAATGTCATGATAAAGGGACCAATAGAAATGGTCTAAAATGACTCATTATATTATTCTGTATTGAACGTTGTGAAAATTTTTTCCTTCTCCTGTTAATTTAACATTGTGGAGAGTTTTACTGACGACAGTGACGCTATAAAAACTCAGAAGACATGTGTCGTCTGGTCGTTTTGGATAAATAAATAAATAAACAAACAACAAACAAACAGAGACCCCTGGTTCCCACTGCTGTAATAAAAAAATCTCTATAATCTATTTCACATTAAACCAAATTATTTACATTTAAACAGTTAAATTAAACGGAAAAAAAATCCAAGGAATTTCCCTTGAAGTTCTGAAAAGCTACAAAAAGCCCCAATTTCACTACACATTCAGTCCCAACCTAGAAATATAAATACACACAAACTTTCTGCTCCTACACAGAGTGGCTCCCACACACACATTCAAACCACACACACATAATCTGCACCTACACATGTACAATACAACGTAAAGCGTAGCGCAAATGCATACCTCCGCTCACACACACACACACACCTACATGCACACACATGCTGTTTAACTTTTCCACACGTGTCTGATTTTCCCTGTTACAGAATCACGTGTGGCTGGTATTCTGCCGTGAGCCTCACACAGTACCAAACACTTCCTCTGAATAATGTGCACTTACATTAGGCAGACAACATCATTAGCAAAACTACATTTCTGTTAAATGAATTTCCACATTAATGAATGCAGCCTGTCACTCTGTAATTACTATGTGTGTGTGTGGGCATTCCATTGACTTGTGTAATATTGTATCTCTGCAAACCTACCTCAGTAACCAAAAGGCAATCTTTCTGATCTTAGTTTTTTCTTTAAAATGTTAATTTTGGGGTGAAAACAGTTTGTTTTCAGAAAAGGTCCTTTTTTCTACAGATTTTACAGTATTCCCATACATTTAGACCTCACAAATAGACAAATACATATATGAGTGTGTGTGTGTGTGTGTGTACAATGTGACTAAACCTACATTTAAAGCTAAACCTAACCTCAAGTTCAGTGACCAAAAGGCAATCTTTTTGCTCCATTAGTCTTTCATAAACAAAAGAAGTTGAATTTGTGGTGAAAACAGCATGTCTCCTCATAAACACCAGCAAAATAAACAGATTTTCCAGTATTCCCATCATTATGAGGACATTTGGTCCTCAGAAAGAGATAAATGCACTCACACATACACACAAACGAATTATTTTGAGTAATCCTCTTTTTGATCGCTAGCATCTGTTCAGTTAGTGATTTCAGTTACTAGGGACATGAGGGGCCAACATACCACAGCTAAAATGAAACTGATCTTGATGCAGGTGAAGAGGTTCCTTTGAAACTCAATTTCGGTCATTTTCTCGCACTCAGCAACGTCATCTGTGGGTTTTGCAAGCATCTGGGCTGTTATCACTGCTTTTAAATGTTAATTTTCATTTTTAAACATTTCTAATTTTATTTAGATCCTCATTTCTGTTTCATTGTAAGAAATTATTATATCCTTATTAAAAGGCCTGAACTGAGAGACATGAAGAACTTGAACATTTCCTCTGTATAAACTCAAAATGTCATTTTTTGTGGACTTTTTTTTTTCCACAGGTTCATCAAAAATGTACAACAGATATCAAAAATATCTGTACTACAGTTATCTAGAATCAATAAAATATAGTTTTTAATCCTTGCTGGCTCATCAACTTTGTAGTCAAAAAAATTACTGCACTTGCTTTTCACTAAATCCCAATTATTTTGATGAAGTTTTGGTTCAAATGGTGTAAACCTGTCCTGAATAAACTGGGTTTTGTATCGGTTTATGAGATTTTTTTAATGACTGGGACAGCTTGGCCCTGCGGTGACCCCACCTCGGGGTCCGACTCTGCTCTCACTTAAACTGTTTAAACTGTTGAATGGTAAACCGATTTAAAAACAAAAAACAAAGCAAGCACATGCAAGGCAATGTAAAATTGATCTCTACTGATCTTACGTAATCCTGATCGTTACGCCAAGATCAATGATCATTAATAGCCATGAACAAAAAGGAAAACTAGGCGGGATTCTTAAATCACAGTAAAGCAGAACAGTAAAAGAGAAAAGGCGAAGAAAGGAGAAGCCAGTATCGCGGTTCACTCTAGGACTCTTACCTCGCCTCCACAGTTCAGCTACTCTGCACCGAAGCAGCAGAACTTCTCTCTCCTGCTCCCTTACCTAACCCTCCCCCTCCAGCCACAGCGTCCTAATCTAATCACTCCTGCGTCTCCGGCGTTCATCCTCCTGTCCTCTACTCCTTCACCCCCCACAGCGCGTCTATTCTCATCCAGCCGAGCTGCTTTCATCCACCTCTCCTCATCTCTCCGTCTCTCTCTGATTGACGGCTCGTTTTCCACACTCACTTGTAATTCTGTCTCTCTGACCCCCCACCCCCCCTCTCCAGGTCAGGCCTCCAGGCCAGTGGGGGTCAGGGGTCATGTGATCTCTCTCTCTCTCACACACACACACACACACACACACACACACACACACACACACACACCACCCTCTCTCTCTCTCTTACACACACACACCCCTCTCTCTCTCTCTCTCTCCCACACACACACCTCTCTCTCTCACACACAGTCTCTCTCTCACACACAGTCTCTCTCTCTCTCTCTCTCTCAGTCTCTCTCTCTCTCTCTGTCTCTCTCTCTCTCTGTCTCTCTCTCTCCACCCCCTCTGTCTGTCTGACTCTCTCAGTCTCTCTCTCTCTCTTTCTCTCTCTGTGAGAGTGAGAGAGAGAGAAAGAGAGAGAGAGGAGAGACAGAGAGACACACACACACAGAGAAAAAGAGAGAGAGTAGCAGTTAGTGAAAGGCAGCCACACTGAATGGTAAACGTTGGGGAAGGTGGGTAGGGCTTGTTAGAGAACCAATCACACACATATAAAAACACACACTCACTCACACACTCACAACAGCATGGTAGAACCGGCAGTGTCTCCAAAACACACACTGACAGCTCCGATTCTTCCTCAGAGCAGAACTCCGAACTCTGGACAGAGGAAAGGGCAGTGGGTCAGACCAGCGCAGCCTGAATGGACGGAGCAGCGTGAAGACTTTCTTCAGAGAGACGACACACCAGGACATCCAGCCATGAGTGTGAGTGAACTTCTCTTTCCTTCCTCTTCTAATAATGAAACACACCTTATTCTCCACTGGGACACATGCAGCAGAACAGCAGAACCCGTTCTGATGTCTAGAACCTCAGCTCATTCACTTGTACTTGGACTTTCTGCATTACACTGTAATTCTGCACATTCATTTCAACACACAGATCATTTCATTATTACAGCTTCATCCTGGATATGGATTTTTTAATAAATTTATTCTGGATTTTAAATCTTTTAGAACTTTATTCTTCATGTTAACTGTATAGATGTTAACTGTTTAGATGTTATTTTTATTGCATTTTACATATTAATGCTATTAGGACTTCAACATAAATATGAATGTGAGTTTATTCTATGTACACATTTTTTTCACTAGGGATTTTAATTTAGTAGAACTTTATACTGGATATCAGTTTATTCATGATATTAATTTTATTACAATCTAGATATTAATGTTATTAGACTGTTTATTTTTCTAGATAAGCATTTTAGTACGACTTTGTTCCTGATTTTTAATTTAGAACTTAATTCTGGATGTTAATTTTATTAGAACTTCATTATAGATATTCATGCTATTAGATCTTGAGTATAAATATGAATTACATAAGCCTCAGATATGCATTTTCTTAGAAATTCATTTCTGGATATTTATTTTATTAGAACTACATCATACACTCTTTAGAACTTTTCACCAAATAAAAAAAATATTAGAACCTCAAATCTGATATTAATTTGATTAGAATTTATTTTATTAAAACTTCATTGTGCATATGAATTCTATTAAAACTTTGTGTTTTATAGTCTGGGAGTGTAGGATTTAATCTTGCAGAATTAAGTGCTTGCAGTAAAAGTAATAGAATCTACTGTGAATTAGGGGAGTCTTCAGGACCCCCCCCACCCCCCGTCTTTTGAAACTGCAGCAGCAGTAATAACCTCTTTATCCTGCAGCTGTTAAAATGATATATCAGTGAGTATATTCCATTGTCAGCCAGCCTGATGTGCAGGCTTTATTCCTTTATCAGCTTTGCCCCCTTTAAATCCTCTAACGTTCTTGCCAGATCCCAGGCCTCATAAAACAAGGTCCCACAGCACGGTGCCCAGCGAGGTGGACCCGGCATCGAATTGGCCGTGTAGAGTGGACAGCAAAAAAAGTATTAATAAATTAAGCTGCTGCGATGCTTGCCATACCGACACGTGACCTAAAAACCGGTGCGCTTGCCTCACCTTGGCTGTGGTGGAGCCACTCGATCCCTATTAAATTACAGCTGGCGAGTAACGCAAGTAACGCTATGACAGATGGAGAGATACCAAAGAATGTGAGAAAAGACAGCGCGTTCCGCAAGTAGGCCTAACTGGACAGTGACAAGGTTTATGTCGCTCTGGCTGTGTCTTTGCATATTAGATCTCAAATGACACACTTTACCGGGGAATTTTTTCAAAGTCAGCACTGTTCACAGTGGTGGCGAATGGACCCAGATGTCCACCTCTAAAATCTCCCTCACAGAAAATTATTCCGTGAAATGGTTCTACTTGCACCGCCCAATGCCTGAGACGTCGTTTTACCAGAGTACTGAGAAACGTTTTGTCCTAAAACCAAACCCATTCATGGAGTTTGGTGGAGGGATACATGCAGGGCAACATGAGGCAAAATAGTCCCCAAAAACTGATTTAGACTATTTTCCCATCAACAACATTCCATATAAACACTCATATAGACACGTGCAGTGTCACTGGGGGTCAGTAGGAAAAGAAATGGCTCTATTTGTGTTGGAGAGGTCATGACCCTTGTTTCCATCCAACACCATGCGGTGATTAAGGGAGTACAGGAGTACAGGACATCAGGTTCTTCACAACAAAAGGTCTTAATTTAGAGGCGGATTTTCACTGCACTCTCATACATGCCATCATGGAGCTGGAAGATTGGAATAAATAAAAAGACAGAGAACTGATGATGGACGAACAGGAGTGCAGTCCAACACAAAGACCACCGCAGCCATTGTAAAGAATAAGACCCTTGGAGCACTTCTGTGGAAACATCAGATCCAACCATCTGATGCCAGACGCAGTCAAAGGTGCTTGATCTCTCTGCAGGGCAGCGACCTTAGACGTGCTGAACACCATGTTCTTCACAGGCCTAGTCAGTCACGCCATCCAGACCTAAGCTGTATTCCACCAAGGACCAAATTAGAGCCAAAAACGAAACAAACTAAAACATAACGAAAGATTATGTTCCAGCTATGTTTGGAAATCGTCTCTCAACTACTAATAAAAAGACTCTGATTACTATGTGGTGGCAGCAGCAAATGGAACCCGGTGTCATGACCTGTCCAAAACAAATTGAGCCGTTTTATTCCTTATCCAAGCCCACCAGTGACTCCACACGTGTCTTTTTAGTGTTTATATGGAATATTAGTGATAGCAAATTAATCGCAAATCTAAACTAAATCACTTTTCCTTTTTTCATTTTGCCTTACGGTGCTGTACATGTGTCCTTCCACCATTTATGGGCCAAAAGCTTATCAGAAGTCTGGTAAAACAACAACTCAGGCGTCAGGAGGCACAACCGTAACCGTTCCATGGAGTAACTTTCCATGAGGGAGCTTTTAGAGGCAGACGTCGGGTTCCATTCACCACCACTGATTGTTATTAGTGTTTGAAGGGTGCTTGCCCTCTAAACTTCACAGTGGAAAGAGTGTGGGAAGACTACATATTTAGTTTGCTGGGTTAATGAATGTGTCAGTATATTTAGGACGTAAAGACATTGACCCTTTGTGACACTTGACCTGTCCAGGTCGGGCGAAGCCTGAAGCGGTTGTCGTGGGTCCGCTGCATGCACGTCTGCACTTAGCCCTGCATCAAAGCCCACCGCCGAGAGCTCTATCAGCATGCCGAGAAAGGGCCGCTTGTGTAGCCCACTCCACATCACCTGGCAACCCAAAACACACCCCTGCGCTACACACCGCTCCTCCACTGCACACGCTCCGTCCCGCTAATAATGGAATACCAGCTAAAGCTGTGCAATTAGATGGTATGCCACTTGTGCATGTTCCTCAGGGAACAGCGAGGCCGAATAGTGCCGGTACAACTTGTTAAGGGATCTGCTGTTATGGCAGACATCCCTAAATGAAGGGTAATTGGCTTAAGCTATGTGTGATGCTCGTACAGATGAAAGAACTTCACTCGTGGAAGGTCACTGATAAATATAGTCGGGTTTGGACTTGAACTGCTAGCCTTACGTTACATAAAGACCCGAAGAAGCGCCTCGTTCCAGCAGCTGTAGGAGTAATGGTGGTATTGTCCGCTTCATGTTCCATATCATGAATGGTGCGAATGCGAAGGCTAGCCATAGCGCTGACAGATGGGAAGTCCCATGTCACGACTGTTACATAAGTACATAGAAGAGCTGTGTTTTCCATGAATAAAGCTGTCAGCATTTTCTGACACCGACACTCCGCCTGCAAATAGCATTCCTTGGCAGCTATTGTAGTTATCTTAATCAAGCTTCTGATTCAGTCTGATAAATTTACTACATGAAGCTTTAGCGTTTAAAATGTGGTATTAGAGAGCTGGAGTATGTTCACTGACTGAAACTAGTCCGGTTGGAAAAAATGTTAGCCTGCCTTCACTACGACACCAAACCCCTTCATTTGAATTAAGTGCCCGTTAATTTGTGAAACTGACCCTTTAATTTTACCTTAAAATTAGATTTAAGGCTTAATATTAAATTTAAGGCTTAATATTAAATTTAAGGCGTTAATTCAGAAGGTCCTATTTGAAAAAGTATGGAGGAAAATTTAGTAGTTTTACTCCTTAATCAGCCTTAATCTGTGCACTTTTCCCTGAATTTTCCTTTGTTTCCTGTATGGGAAATTAAGGTCATTTTAAGGGGTAAAATTAAGGCATTTGTTTTCGTAGTGCCTCCATGACTTGATGCCATGCTAGCTTAGCTATATGATTGTAAACCATGAGAACTTGATTATTTCTATCCTAACAGTGAAACTTAGTATTACATGATATTAATATCACTCTTTTTAATGAGTGATATTAATATCAACTCTTTATGTTAGGACAAAACATTTTACTGAATGTTTTAAAATGCAAATGGTGTTAGGTTGTTAAATTAATTTTCCACAGTCCTGCCAAAGTCGCTAGGAAATAATTCATATTATTGCTGTTTTTTTATTATTTAAAATAAAACAGAACTATGTAAAATATGAGCCCCTCGTCAGCCTGGTTGTCTCTATTGTCCAACATAATGCCATAAAATACAACGATTTCAGTAACTTTTTGAAGGCGCATGGTGAAACAAGACATCTTATAGAAGACTAATGCAACCCGCTCACCCACCAACCTCAGGCCAAACCAGCCAAATTAATGTTGGTCCAGCATGTTTGCCAATATTATGCCAACGTAAGCAATGTTGCTGAGCCAGCACTGGGAAAATATATTCCTACTATCTGCGTCATCTGAATGGGTGTAAGCCAGTGTGAGCAGAAGACCTACTGTTGGCTAAACAATGGCATTTTGTGACCAAAGGAAATCTTCATACCCTAGTGGTTGGACACCTTGACTCAGTGGTGAAACTCAGTACAGAATGTGCTTTGTTATCAGGACCCTGTGCAGGAGCTGGACGAGCTGTGCTATCTCACGGCCCAGTCCATGACATCCATGGTGACCTCAGAGCACTTCAAAGTGCTGAAGAAGCTGGGGGAGGGCTCGTACGGCAAGGTCATGCTGGCCGTGCACAAGAGGAAAGGTTAGTGTTGCACAAACCATTAGGGTTAAATCACCCCAAAACATACTTTATTCAGTACTTTTATAATTAACTATTGTCCTTTAATGCGCAAAATCTACTTGTCACCTTCAAGTTGGGCCTCATTGTTTGTGTCTTAAATGTTAATATCTTTTATAAGATAAATTTAATCTAGAAACAGTCAAAAACACTTCTGTGCAACAGCATTAGCTTAGCACCACTGGGTCACTAGCAGAAGCGAGCATTATCGCAGAGGCTGTAATGGTTACGATGCATTTATTCCAGTGCATATGTGACATTTGACCTCTTCTCCAGGCACCCCTATGGCCCTGAAGTTCTTCCCCCGCTGCTCTACCACGCTACACGCTTTCCTGCGTGAATACATCCTCTCGCTGTCCTTCTGCACTCATCCCTCTCTCACGCGCGCCCTCGGCATCTTCTTCTCCACGCCCTCCCACTACATATTCGCCCAGCAGGCCGCGCTCTACGGAGACCTGTACGACGTCATCGT
Organism: Hydrocynus forskahlii; assembly: GCA_037974365.1. Lineage (NCBI taxonomy): Eukaryota > Metazoa > Chordata > Actinopteri > Characiformes > Alestidae > Hydrocynus > Hydrocynus forskahlii. The sequence continues at coordinate 11,434 of JBBPCX010104928.1, forward strand.
CTCTGAGGTAGCGTAGGTGCTGATCAAATGCATCGATTTTGGAATGCTAGAACCAATTACAATTGATTATAATTCAAGTATGGCTCATTCTTTTGCCATACTGAAATCTAAAGAAATGTTTACTTTTGGTTTTATTCTATTATCATACAATCATTGAGCCACTGTGATTATGATATGTGAAACCTATGGACTCTGAAAGGGGTATCTCATGGGGTATCCTCCTCTGTTCCATAAGATTGTAGTATATCATACATGCACAGTGTGGGTATTACGTTAAAATGGATGGGAATGTTGTGAGGCTTCTTCGTGGGAACGCGAGGCCAAAGATCCACTTGGCACGTACTCGCTCTCATGTGTACATTTACATAGTTTCTTACTCCACTGCTGAGACAACTGCTCCTGTCATCGGCCCAACGTGATCTAACAGAGCACCCAGCGCAGTTCTGAGAACCACAGAGATACACCTGAAAGTACCAAAACAGCTTTCAGGTGTATTTAGAATAAAGAAAGCATGTTTTCAAAAGTCCGCAAGATATTTAGAGACTTTGTAGGAATAGTGAGTCAAAACCTTGGATAAAACAGTTGCAGAGCTTTTACCAGAAAGGACCCACAGGATAGGATAGTGCCCAGTTTCCACCACACATGAGGTTCATACTAGGTAAAATACAAAGAAACGACTCTAATCAGATTGTGGTTTTCAGATTCCAGGATGCACTGTATTGCTCCCCAAAGCTCACCATCAGAATCAAAATCAGAATCAGAAAACTGTACTGATCTTGGTGGAAATGATTTATGGTGCAACTGCACAGACACACAGAGACACAGAGACAAGAACTATATAAAATATAAAGATAAATCCAGAAAATACTCGATATGAATTACACTATGCTATATACACAAATACTGGGGTCTAAATACTATAGATAAATAATTTACATTTAAGTGAATTACTAGTAACACCAGTGGTGGTTAGGAGTCTGTTATTGCATGTAAACATATAGATCAGAGCAAAAATGTGAAATGTCCAGAGGTCCTAGAGGGCTGGATTGAGAACCACTGTCCTAAATAAGTGTATTCAGACGTTCACGTTTATGGCATTTAGCAGACACTCTTATCCAGAGCGACGTACATCAGTGCTTCAGTAGTCCACATCTGTTCTTCATACCTGTAAAGCTACACTTAAATCAACATCTGCTTTAACCAAGTTGCTGCTACACACCTTAACAAACCCTGTCAAAGAGAAAACAGAAAACCAAAAAAACAAGTCAGTCTTCAACTGTATTCACTAAAACGTTTTTCTCATGACTTTGGTCCTTCTCTCTGTAGGTGGGCGTGAGTGAGGAACAGGCTCAGTGTGTGATGTCCCAGTTAAGTGGTGCCGTGTCCCACCTGCACTCCCTTGGCTTTGTGCACCGGGACATAAAGCCTGAAAACGTGTTCCTCTATGATCGCAGCTGCCACTGGGTCAAGCTGGGCGATTTTGGCCTGGCACGTGCCCGGGGGACCCAGGTGCGCCCCGTCTGGTACAACTCACCGTTCTGCATCCCAGAGGTGGAGCAGGCCAAGGAGGGGAAGAAAGGAAGCAATGGGGAGGAGGCGGAGGAAGAGGAAGACGAGGAGGTGAGAAAAATGAAACACCAATACATTTTCACCATATTTTTCACAATATGATGTTCTTTTGAGGTTTTGTAAAACAAATTACAGAAGTTCTTTTTTTACCATAAACAAAATATTTTATTAAAGATTACATATCATAATTTAATTTCAAATAAAACTGTTAGCACAAGCACTTCTTTACACTCAATGAAAACATCTATGGCAGTTTTCTAGCCGTTCTCTAAATACTGCAACTGCAGCATACAGTTACATTTACTTTTACATTTATATTTATATTCATGGCATTTAGCTGACGCTCTTATCCAGAGTGATGTACATCAGTGCTTAAGTAGTCCACATCTGTTCCTCAACCTGTAAAGCTATGCTTAAATCCACGTCCACTATTCAGCCAAATTACTGCACACTAGTTACACCTAAACAACACCTGTCAAAGAAAATTCAGAGGTTAGGACAAAAGTAAGGAAGGGGATAAGAGCAGTTGACCACAGATACGTAACCTGATGTATTTAGGAGCAAACCGAAAACTCAAAAATTGCTTGTAGTAGAAGAAATGGACTGCTGATGTACAGAAAAGGAGCCAGAATGATTATCTGTTCGTCAGTGATACAGTGCAGATGCAACTGTTCAGTGGTCTACGAGGACTGTCCACAGCCATCACACACTCGAAACAAAATGTATCAGCATAGCATTAACACGTCATCCAATGTCCCACCCCTAGGAGGAGACGTGGATGTCCGTGGAACCGAGTTTGGATACCTGGGCCCTGGGAATCCTGGTGTACTGCCTCCTGACGGGCTGCTTCCCCTGGGAGGAGAGCACCTCAGATGACCCTGGCTTCTGCAAGTTCAGAGACTGGTTCAGCTTCACGAAAGAGAGGGAGCAGAGGAGAGAACGGAATGGACTGATCTGTGGCAATACAGAAGACAGGAAGGATGTTGAGGAGGAACAGGAGGAGGTGGAAGTGGCCGTCCCGTCACAGTTCCAGTCTTTAAGCTCACTGGCTCTCACTTTGCTCAGGCAGCTTCTGAACCCTCTCCCGTGGCTCCGGGCCGGGCCAGAGGAGATCCTGTCCTACCTGGGAGGAGCCTGGCTACTGGAGACAGAGATTGAGGAGAAAAAGAGGGAAGAGGAGGCACAAAAGGAGGCCAGAAAGATACGAGAAGGAGGAGTAAAGGAGGTTATAGAGAGGGAGGGGAAAATGGAGAGATAAAAAGGGGATACTGTTGGAAAAAGAAAGCAAGGCTGCACTATATGGATGAAAAGCTAGTACTGCGAGGAAGGAGCTACTCACTAAAAAAATTGCATCAGCTTTTTTATTTCAACTTGGTGCCTTTAAAAATGAGCATTTTATATTTTGGCCACATGGTGGTGCTCCAGGAGCAAAACAAGTTGAGATTTCTTTGAATTTAATCTTTTCTAGTGGGCGAAAACCAAAAAAACATTCTAAACATACTAAACATGACCACTGTTTAGTGGCAATCTCATGCTAGCCGAATTAGCCAAAATACAATGTGTTGGTTGGTACTTCGTGAAACAACCTGCATCTGGACCTGCACCTCATTCACATATTAAAATCACTAATATAATGATCTGAGGAGGCAGATTAAGAAATCATAACTGTTTCTACAAAGCTTTTGATATGTGTAGCATAACAAACTGCAAACTGAAGAGTAGCACCCTCATGCCATGGACGCTCATACTTTTAATAATAATAAAAACAACACTGACATTGTTTATCACTCACAAATACGCCACCACTGTTGTGGTGTTGTCTGTAGTTTTAGGAAACCTGCAATGTTCAAAACCTCGTTAACACGTTAATTAACACTATTTTTGTTGTTCTGTGTCCCACATTTACAATTTAGGCCTTGGTTAAAAACCTTGGTTGAAATATTGTCAATTCACCCAATCAGGATGCCCACAAACATTGATTAGTCACTGGCTAATTTGCATATTGCAGCCTTGTGTGATATCAGTATGATAAAGGGGTTGGAGGGGTTTGGGTTAAAAAAAGTATTTTGTATTTGTATTCTGGAATACAGTTTATGACTGAGTAACTTTAAAACACTGTATTTTACTATGTAAAGTGTGTGAGTGTGAGATATTCATGTTGTAGAATATAATGATACAAAATAACACATTTTTGATATTTTTTTATACAATCATCATATCAAGCATCTTCAGATTAATGTTGTACACCTAGAATCAGAATGTATTTTCATATGTTAAGGTTTTGTGAGGAAATTGTACTGTACTATATTGTGTATATATTGTGTTTATTTTGGAGTATTTGAATTTGCGATATTTTGCTGTAAAAACTGCTCAGGGCGTGTCAGAGCTACGTCCGTGTGAGTATTTCAGTGAACGTTTCATGCACTCCCTGTAATTTCACTGTTGTGTAAAATATTTAAACATTGTTGAATATTAATAAATATTTGAAACATGGACCCCAAATGTGTCTTCATTATAGAAAAGGCTTTTAAAAGGTTGCTTAGTGCAGTTACTGGATGTTCCAGTGTTTTTAAGGGCAGGGAGAGGTGGAGGAGTGATAGACTAAAGGTTCTTGTAACTTTGGGGAATGGCTGAATAAATCTAAATTCATAATGTACAATCTCACTTAATAAACCTCATTTATTTAGGGGAGCTGAAGAGCATTCAGGAGCTATAGCCTCAATAAATGGTGGAGCGCTCCAATAATGTTACACTAGTGGAAGTTTGAAGCTTGAAGGAAACACATGCTAGCGTTGGCCCTCTTATCTCAGCAGCATTGTGAGGATCTAGTTAGTAGGTAGTGGAGGTCGTGGAGAGTAGACCACTAATGAACTCACTAATGGGCGCTGTGGGCAGCAGCTGACTAGTTTAGGATGCAGCAGAAGGAAAAACACACAGCAGAAGGAAAAACAGCAGTGTGTACCAAAGAGACCTCCTATACCAGACTGCCCGCAGCCACCAGCTTCGACACGAAAGTGCTTTCTGACCAACAGTAAATTGACCAGTTACAGAGTGTTTGACAAACATTCATGGTGCAAAGGTCAGCAAGCACGAGAGGGTCATTTACCTGCTGCCAAGGGCTTTCAGCTAAATCCAGGATAGAGGCTAGCCCCCCCACTGTGTGAGTGATGGGCCCTCCCACTCTCCCCATCACTCACTCGGTATGATGCTGGCCAGAGCTGATAGCTGATATAAAATAACTGGTGCCCAGCTCTCTCCTTCACGTGCATTGAAGCTATACGTTGTGTTAGTGGCAGTCTGAGATGGTGGAACTTCAAGTGTCTCGGAGGAAGAACAAGCCTTTACCCTCCCAGTCTTGGTGGTATCGCGTGACTACAGAGGTCCTAACTAGTGGGTGGAGCTGGAGATGACAAAATTGGGCAGAAAATTAGGAAAAGTACAAATTGGGGAGAAAATAAGCCATAATAATATTATATAATAAGAAGAAGAAGAAAAAGAAAAAGAAGAATTAATCACAATGTGAATTCATTTAGTTGGATCTCATTTATATCCATGTATGCATCAAAAATACAGGAGCCCAGCAACAATGCTGAATGTTACAGACACACAGGTACGGTGCCACCGTATCAGCCTGCTGGTGTTCAGGGATTTAGTGGCTCAAGTCAGATATGTGAAGCCGAGTCCAATTTTCCAGCTACTGGTCCACATCCAACAACCCAATTATCAGAGCCAAACTAACCCTCTGGGCCTCTCTCAGGCCAACACTGCTACTGCTCCATTTCTTCCCCTCGTTAACTAGTGAAGCTTTCATTTCCTTCTTTCTTTCCATCCAGTGTTACTTCTTTAAATGAACTTTCTTTCTGTTTTGGGGAGCTCTTTTCTGATTCTTCACATGTCTCCAGTCCAGCAGGTCCATGGCTCATTGTGAGGCCCATGTGAGTCTGGCCTTTTAAAAATAGCCACTGCTCCATCTATTTACACAGTCCAACACTTCAGCACCTCGCACCTCGCACTGTCCCCTCCCCACCAGGCTCTTCACTCCTGCTAACTCACTCATTCACTCCCTCGCTGAGCTCCTGGACTCAGCATGGCTCATTTGTTCATTCACTCACTCCGTCACACCATCATGTCCGCAGTTCTCCTGCCCTTCTCCTGTTCAGCACACTCATCTACTGCTACTATGCACGTACCTCTGAGGTCAAACCACACTTCACTCAGATTCCCTCACCTTTCCAAGTACACACTGAGTCTAGCTGTTAGCATGACTAGCCTAGCTGCATAGCTAAAATCTTTTGGGCAGGTAGCACCGGCACTAGAAAAGTTGCTCAAATAAAAATAGTGTGAGAAAATGCACATGAATAGTTCTAAAATGTATTTATCCAAATCAGGAGCACAATTTTGTATGTTCAGTATGTATAATTATACTGAATCTTAGCATTTGTTTTTCTTTCCCCCCAATTTTAGTCATTTGTTTCCGCTGAGTCCTGCTGTATCTTCTGCGGATTGTATCTCGATTCTTGGCTAACTGGTGGAGGCTAGCATTTACTTGCACCGAGTCACAAGAAGATCCACCACATAGGAAGATCCTCCTACCTTCCCAGAGAGAGCAAAGCCAGTTGTGCTCTTATGGATGGCTGCGGCAACATCGGGGATTGCGTTCTCCCAATGATAGAACCATTGCTTAGACAGATGCACCACTCTGGAGCCCTAACATTCATTTTGTGACTTATTTTCTCCACATTAATTCAGTTTCCCCACAAGGGGGCACCATCAGCACAACAGCAATTATGACCGACATTGAAAGTTCAAATTAGCAGGATCTCACAAATGCACATATGCATGATTGTGGTCTCAAATAAATACCGAATTACACTTAGTTCTGATGGTACATTCTGGTTGGTTGAGAAGCATTCCACAATTCTTTCACAATAATTGTTACAATTAGCTCTAAGTAATCATTTAACATAACAGCACTCCACGCAGGGTTGTGTGAGGGTGTGTCAAGGTAGTTCAAGTAATATATTCATGATCTGCTGCATGTACTGCATACAGTTTTTGAAAACTCTAAAATGCACATTGTCCATATTGCAAAATGCTCAAAGAATGAATTCATTTTTGGTGTTAGATCCAAATTGGGACGAAGCGTTGATGATGGCTTTCTTGAAGACATCCAAAGACAGACATGAAGAGCATGTTGTACACAGAGCTGTTTATGAGGACATGCCATCTGACAGGAATAGAGTCCAGAGATGGATGGAGCAACAGATGAGGAGGTGAGAATGAACTGGTCGACAGGCTGTAGCCAAGAATCGAGATACAATCCGCAGAAGATACAGCAGGACTCAGCGGAAACGTTCTTCCACTGAAACTCATAACGTGTCAACACACATTACAGGCCACTCCAGCAGTAGACCACTATGTTGAAGCTCAGTAATGGGATATATAAAATAGCTAGTGTTGTCAGTGCCAATGCTAATGAAGATCCTTCATTTGCAAGATGCTGCAGAGGCTGCTGGAAACAGACAAGTGAAATTTACCTTCAAACATGGTCGAGGACAGTTATTTCATTTCCACACCTTAGTAAGTCATGGTCAAAACTTAATTATCCCTTACTCACTGGTATTAACATTGCTACCAGCATTTCCAGGCATCTTGATAGACCTGCACTCACTATTGTGCCCCAAGCTGGTCACAACTGTCAGGTTTTTATCAAGCCCATTCTCTGCTTTCTCAAACGTCTGCATGCAGATCCTGTACATGTATATTACATTGATGGCATTTAACACTATTACCCAAAGCAACTTCTGTTCCTTAACAACAGGGGACAGTCTCCCTGGAGCAACTTGAGGTTAAGGGTCTGGCTCAGGAACCCAGTGGTGGTGTGCTAAAGGTAGGATTCAAACCCATGACCTCTTGGTCTAAAGGCAAGTATCCTACCCACTAGACCACCACCATCCCTACTTCCATGGTACTGCCATGCACCAGTGTTTATTAGTACCAACAGGACATGGTGACCAACAGGACATATCCTGCTCCGCATCACAGCAGTGGGTCTTTCAGAGTGAGTACATTGGCCGGTCCATGGCAACACTTCCATAAAGGTTATTCAAAAGTTTTCTATGAGGCATTTAGTAGCTAGTAACCGAAATATCCTAGTGCCTTTGTTGATGATTATATTACTTTGTTCTGTTTTTATTGTAGACCCATTCTGAGAACCCCATGCCCATACACATCACACAAATTCAGTTCTTCAGAGTCTGTGAATTTGCTTGTCTGACAAAGATGTCTGGTTTGCAAGACTATGATCAGTAGCTAGCACATTATGCTAATGGTAACTAGCCAGTGAAACTTTAGATTTAATTTTGTGATAATATGTTGACAGGGGTCTTTTACCTCTTTTACAAGGAGTCTCTTTACCTTCATTTCAAAACTTTCCCAGATTTGTACTTCCCCGGTAAATGTATTTAAAAATGTTTGCTCATGCAGCTTCAACAACAAAAACAGCCGTACAGCCGTTCGGTAAATGTGCTGAGATTAGATTTGGCCCCAACCTTCGGTTGGGTAGATGAGAAATTAAGAGGCAGAGGGAACTCATCCCTCATGTTACCCTACCCCACTGATGTAAATAAAAGATGTCCTAACAAAACTGTCACCTCTTTAACATGTACAGGAGGCAACAAGTAGCAAACGTTACGAAATTACCTGATCATGTTATTACAAAATGAATTACATACATTTAAATTATTTGCATCAATGAATTCTACTTACATCCTTTTAACATTCTGTATTGTGAGGGGTTTTTGGATGCATTAATGATGCAGATTTCATGTATACACTTTAGCAAACCATGGTTACAATAGAATAAAGTTGTGGCCATTATTTAGTAAGCCAGAGAAATGAGACGACAAAATTGACATGATTTTATTATCTCATTTCCATGTCTCACTAAGTAGTGGCCGTGCATTATTCTTGGTAAGAAGTGAGTTGGGCTGAAAGTGTTTCCACAGACCATCTTCACTTGCTTCCTGTCAGGTCTGGGGACAGTGACAGTGGGTGGCCGCTAGAGGCCACCAGTGTTTAAGTTTAGTTTAGGGGACTTTTATGTTGACAGAGTTATCTGGGAATGAGTTATGTCTGTAACAGCTGTGTTTAGTTAAGAGTTGATGTTTTGATTTGTTTAATGGGGTAGGGCTTAGGGACCGACAGTAGGTGTCGGTCTACCATCTGACTACCATCTGACGTTTCTTTACCTTCTGAGTAAGAGCTGTATTGTATTTTGACCCTCGAGTCAGTTATTGTTTTGATTGGCTTTGATTTGAAAGAATAAAGAAAAGACAAGATGCAACACTTTGACTATTCTTGGTGCAAGTGTGCCTGCTTTGTATGTCAGGAGAAGGGAGCCCGACGTGACAGATGGACCGACCAACCAATCGGGCACTGGATGCGGAGAGACGAGCCCCTTGAGCCTTATGGCATGCTCGAGGAGGATGAGGAGCCAGCAGAGAGAGAGCCTACCCCAAAAGAACTCGTCCTTGGGGCCGCTACTCTGGCTCTGCTAGAAAGGAGTGAGGTGGACTGGATTCAGTTTGGGAGTGAGCCGGTGAGAAAGATCCGGTTCACAACTGCTAAACTGTCGGAAGACGAGGACGTGGGCCAGGGCTTCTGGTGGGACGGGTGGATCGATGGATCCCAGATCATCGAACCGGAGCGAATCGTGGACCACCTCGTCCTGGACTCACGGAGGAGCTCCCGCTTTGGCTCGCAGATATGCAAGGCGAGAGATCCGCAGGTAAGAGACGTAGAGGACGTGTGGTTCTGCGTCGCCCCCGTCGACCACCCGATCACCAGTTGCTCTTGAAGCAAAGGGCTTCCTCCGGCGCTCCACCCCTCCCGCTCGTGCCTGGCTCGTCTCATCAGGCAAGCTCTCGGCTGGACCAGCGAGCCTCACTCAAGGTTAGCTCGGGCAGTAGGACCCTGATGTAGCCAGAAGTGAAGGTCCCGCTCCAGCCTCCTTCGCGGTGAGAAGTGCCGCCCACTGTTGCTACGTGGCCAGCTCAGCCTATAGCACCACAGAACCAGCAGCCGAGGGAGCAGAGACAAGCACCGACTGGGAGCCCAAAAAACCTGGTCACGCTGAGGCTTCAGGCTCTGCCCTTGGGGCGTGCAAAGGTCAGCCAGCCGCGGAGACCATGCTCGCCAGCGGGGAGACCAAGCCACTACTACCCATGCCAGCAGCCAGGAGACTGCTGCAGCCTCCAACACCAGCCCCTCTGCTTCACCCACCAGGGCAAGGTAGCCTAGCTGGAGTTAGAGGCGAAAAGTAGGCAGCTCAGAGCCTGTGGACCTTCTAGGCCCTTTAGAAGAGCCATTAGGCTATATAGTACAGCCCTTAGTGCCCACCGTAGCTCCCTTAGCCTAGCCGCTTGCTCCCTTAGCCCAGCCACTAGCTCCCTTAGCCCAGTTGCTAGCTCCCTTAGCCCAGCCGCTAGCTTCCTTAGCCCAGCCGCTAGCTCCCTTAGCCGCAGGATCGGGGCCTTTAGCCGCAGAAGCAGGGCCTTTAGCTGCAGAAGCGGGGCCTTTAGCCGTAGCCGCCCGAGAAGGGCCTTTAGCCATAGCCGCAGCTGCCTGTGAGAGGCCTGTAGAGATCATTGAAGGGTCTGTAGACGTAGCCATAGACGCCCATGAAGGGCCTGTAGAGGTCAGGGAGGAGCTGGAAACTCCATCAGGGGAGGGGGGCCTTCTCCTGAATTTTTGGGGGGGCTGTACCGAGGGCTCTGGTGGGGCCCGCGGAGAGGGCTCCATTCCCGAGTGAGAAATAATTCATATAAAAACACTTTTTGTTTTCGCTAGTCATAGCTGTGTCGTTGGTTAGTGTAGTGGACAACATCACTGCCTTCCAAGCAGTGGGGTTTGATTTCTATCTTGGGTGACAGACTACGCTACACTAATAAGAGTCCTTGGACAAGACTCTTAACACCTCTAAGCGTACCTGTAAGGCATGTCATCCACCGTTCCACTGGATGATGTGTGTTCTTTCGTTTTGCTTTTGCTGGACATTATCAGCAGAAACCTGCCACCATCTGCGATGGCAGATCAGAGACTGCCCTGTCCAGCAAGGATAACAGGGCTCAGCCTCCAGTGTTAGTAAAGGTAAAGTGACTTTTGGCAGACGCCCTTATCCAGACTGACTTGCAATCATTAGTTACAGAGACAGTCTTACAGTCATTAGTTACAGAGACAGTCTTACAGTCATTAGTTACAGAGACAGT
>JBBPCX010104937.1:0-19843 GCA_037974365.1 Hydrocynus forskahlii
ACCAAACCTTATGAAACTTCATATGTGACCTCAGGCCATGTCCCCACAGACACACCTGTTTAAACTGAACAATATGGCCAAAAGTATTGGGACAGAGCTGTCGTACAACACTATGTGGACAAAAGTTTTGGGACACACACTCTCATGCTAACAGTGATGTTAATGCTAATGCTAACGCTAATGTGGTGTTCTGCATTTGAGCAAGCACACTTTGCATTTGCTCTGCGGAAATGCAGTCTAGTTATTATTATCTTTCTTCCGTTCACCCGTTTTTTGGCACGCTACTCCTCCCAGGGCTTTCGAGATAGAGACACCGTTCCAACTTTGATATGTCAGGCCTGATCTGGAATTACGGGCTTGTTCACAGCCTTTTGATACGTTTTGTTATTCGTTCGTTATTCCCGTTTTTCTGGCGTAAACGATTTGCAAAAGTATTGGCACCCTGAACTTTCAGATTGTCCTGCTCGGACACACTTCGTCCGAAACCCACCAAACTTGATGTGATACCTCAGGCCAACTTCCCCGACACACAAACGTGGTCGGTTATGACAGAGCTGTTATACAAAACTATGTGGACAAAAATATTGGGGGACACACACTCACACACTAATGCTATGCTAATGCTATGCCAACGTTAATGCTACGCTAATGCTATGCTAACGTTAATGCTATGCTAATGCTATGCTAATATTAATGCTATGCTAATGTCATGCTAACAGTAATGTTAACACTGATGCTAATGTTAACGTTAATGCTAATGCTAATGCATTTGAGCAAGCACACTGCATTTTCTCTGCGGAAATGCAGTCTAGTTGATTGATTGATTGTTATCTGTGTGCAACATGGGCACACAGCCAGTTTGTGGGAGCCAGAAGTCTAGCTGGGTCATAGGGGATCAAATATGTATTTCATTCAGTGACATGCAAATCAATTTATAATTTTTATGTAACATGTTTTTTCCTGATTTTTGGTTGATATTCTGTCTCCATAAAAATGAAACTACCTCATAAATTAGAGATTTATTTGTAAGTCAACAAACTTACAAATTCAGCAGGGGATCAAATAATTATTTCCCCCACTGTAGTAATGCTCATGCAATTTTATGCATGTATTAGTTATATTTATTACTTATGTCATATATTCGGGACGCACTGAAATTCTGGATATGAAAAAGTAGTCAAATGTCGTCAAAACTGGCAAAAATGCCTGAAAATTGACAAATGCCAAATCTTTAAAAGCTACTAATGCTAAGAAAAAGAAAAAATCCTGCAAGCACCTTCAAACCATATTTAGCCAACATTTCGTCAAAGACTGTGTCTAATGGCAAAGAATATTGTAAAGGACTTAATTTATTGCCTTAAATGAATCATGCTAGTATGTTAATTTTATTTGTCTTTTTTGTTTTAGATTACAATTTTTGGTCTGGAATTTCAGTTTCAGGTTCAGTTTTCATTTTGGTCACTGTTAAAAAGGTATAGTAAAATTTTACAGGAAAATAATACATCAATCCTGTGTAACCATAAATGCACATAAATGAGTGCATGTTTGGTATGTGTCTGGTATGTCTGTTATGTTATTAGACTCTACTAGAAAGAGCAGTGGGAGTATTTAAAAATGCATAATCACCATAAAAATGTACAAATAATCATTGCAGACTCATTGATAATTGTCCAAGCTTTTGATGTCCAAAAACTTGTACAGACTATGTACTTTGGAACAAAGTTTGAATGAATAATGTTTCTTTTGCAAATTAAGCTTTCAAAGTCAGAAAGCACCTTTGAACAAACCTTAGTATTGTAATGCTAATTAAACACTCATTAATAATATAATACTGGCCCAGATGGCTTCAGTATAATGCATTCCCCAATGCATTATACTGAATAATGGGGGGGGGGTTGCATGTGGGCATGATAGCATATGACTTCTGCTGTGTTTATGACAAGGCTATGTCAGTTTTAGGTTGCGGACCATGTTGCCACCTTTTCTGTAATGATGTGAATTGCATTGTCAGTATGTGTGCATGCTTGCTCAGAAACAATTATATAATTATATACATTTGTACAATGATGGAAACCACTGCAAGAATGCTCGAATTCAACACGCACACACACACACACACACACACAGAGACACACACACACTTGAAAAGGGGATGAGGGTGGGTTGGCCTTCCTTTAATGTGGAGATTTCGGTCTATTTTTATTTTAAGACATATGGCCGAGATCTTCACTCAGTTATTCCCTGAAGGAAAACCGGCGTTTCTCTGGGAGCTGAGATTTAAAAGAATCTTTAACCTTGATCTGCTCGATATTTGCTATTGTATTCAAGTGTAACTATTGTATTCAAGTGTAAGTTTTATTACAGTACATTAACATGCAGTTTTATTAAATTACACTTATATGCAGTTTACATTCTCTATCTACAGTTCTAAGGCCTTGATTACTTTTTTCTGGTTGCTTCAATATAAAAACAAATCAAGACAAAAATAACTTAAATTCAATCAGTTGAAATAAAGGTGAAATACACAAGCCATTAAAATTACTGAAAGGTGAAGTGAATAATATAGACAAGCTTGGTACAATGGCAATTGTCAAGGGGTGACATATTAGGCAGCAAGTAAAGAGTTGATGTGGGAGGTTTGAAAGTAGCTAATCCGAGAGCGTTATTCATTTCTCCTTGCTTCTCATTGGCTGCTGCCCTCTGGCAGTGGCAGTCCAGCATTCCTGCATCATAAGAGTTGTGGGGCTATTTTCGCTGAGTGTTTTTCGTTTTGTTCTTCTTAAAGCCCTGTATTTTTATTACTATTAACATATTTATCTTGCTTATACCAAAGAAAATTACAGCGTATACCAAAGAAAAAGTGTTAGCATGAATTATAGTACAGTATATATAGGGGTAACATTGGTATTTTACAGTCTAGCACTGCATGAGACAGCAATTCAGTGTACATTGTACAGTACAGAAATGGGTTCACCTTTAAATTTTTTGAAGGGTAATGTATTAAGCTGAGTTTGAAATGAAATTAAAGTGTTTTGAGAGTATATTTGGGGCCATATTTAGGGTTAACACATTTTTTTTTAACCACGTCACAAATTCGCGTTTTTTTCCACAATTCGTGGGTGTTCTTGGAGCGTAGCCCCCGCAAATGTCGGGGGTTTACTGTATATATAATCATAGCCGCAATATATTTGTAGCCACAGTACAATGTTGTATACAGTATACAGTAGAGTTATAATGCTCTAGACTAAAGACTACAAGAGAGAAGAAAAACAGTGCAAATGTAAATGTGCAAAAGTACTAAAGAGGATAGAGAAGAAAAACAGTGCAAATGTACTGAAGAGAGTACCTTCAATGTAAACAAGTAATCAAGTTAACGTTGTACAAATTTAGCAATTTGTGCAAGTATTACAGTGTGCGGGCAGTGTTCAAATAGGCAATGTTAAAATGTAAACATTCACTCACAGCAGCCATGAAAAAGTTATGTACTACAGAGCAGGATGTGGTGTCATGTAGTGCAGAGCAGGGTGTGGAGCAGACAGTTTAGGGTGGGAGGGGACAGCATGGTGTTCAGGAGGTGGACTGCTTGGGGGAAGAAGCTATTACACAGTCTTGCCGCCATGCTCCTGATGCTGCAGAATCAGTTTGTGCTGGTAGAATTACAGATGCAGCGAGAAGTGTAAATGTCCTGCAGGCTTGGTAGAGAGCTGCTAATGATGTGCTCAGCGGTCCGCATAATCCTCTGAAGGGCTCTGCGGTCAGAGGCGTGGCAGGTTCCATACCAGACTGTAATACAGCTGGTCAGAACGCACTCAGTGGTGCCTCTGTAGAAGGTGATGAGAATGGGGTTGGGAGGGTTCACATTCTTCAGGCTTCTCAGAAAGTGCAGGGGCTGCTGGCCTCTTGGTCATGGAAACGGTGTTGTTGGTCCAGGAGAGGTCTTCTGTAATGTGAACACCAAGGAATTTGGTGCTCCTCCAAATTGCGCCGTTTATGCTGGGTGGAAGGTGGCCAGCTTGGGTCTTTCTGAAGTCAATAATCAGCTCTTTGTCTCGTCAACATTAAGAGACAGATGATTGTTCTTGCAACAGACCACCAGCCATCGCACCTCTTCACTGTACATCATATCGTTGCCTCTGATCAGCCCCACAACTGTGGTGTCGTCTGCAAACTTTATGATGTGGTTCGTTCTGAAGCTGGAGGTGCAGTCATGAGTCAGCAGTGTGAAGAGTAGAGGGCTCAGCACACATCCCTGGGGGTACCTGTGCTCAGCATGATGGTGTTGGAGCTAGACTGTCTGTGGTCTTCCAGTAAGAATCCAGGTGCAGTTTGAGCAGGTCCAGCTTACTCATCAGCTTCTGAGGGGCTGATGGTGTTGAATGCTGAGCTGAAGTCAAAGAACTGCATTCTCATGTGGAAGTTACGGTGTTCCAGAGCCAGGGCCAGGTGGAATGCGAGCGAGATTGCGTCATCCGTTGATCAGTTTGTGCAGTACACAAACTACAGTGGGTCCAGTGTGGGAGGGAGCTGGTTCTTAATGTGGCCCACGACTAGCGGCTCAAAGCACTTCATTATGATTGAGGTAAGTGCAACCAGGCTGTAGGAGCTCTGAAACTGTGGCCCTCTTAGGAACAGGTCTGATGGTGGTAGCCTTGAAGCACTGTAGGACGGTAGCTTGCGTGAGAGAAGCTCTGACCACCTGTCCGGGTACGATATCTGGTCCTTCAGCTTTGCGTGGGTTGACCCTGGCATGAGTCTTTCTCATGCTGGCTGCAGATAAGGACAGCACTCGGTCGTAAATTGAATGGATACAAGCAAATTTAATATTTTACAGGGTAACTGTGTAAAATATTCCAAATGCCATCAATAATTGTAGACTTGTAAGAGTGAGACCAGTATCCATGAATTATACTCTGTGACGCTACTCTAGCCTCTAAAGTACTGTGTTCCATGGTAAATTTAACAAGGGCTTGGATGAGCTACAGTATGCATTTGTGTTGCTCATTTGAGGTTAAATTATTTATTTGACCTTAAATTTCACCTGCAGCGGAGTGTGAACACACAATCCACAGCCCCAGTGGCACCATCAGCAGCCCCAACTGGCCCGACAAATACCCCAGCAGGAAGGAATGCACTTGGGACATCACGGCCACACCAGGTCACCGCGTCAAAATCGTAAGCGACTACATAAATAAAAGTTTCAATGTTAACGTTACACTGTTACACTTTATTTATAAGTCACTTCCGAAGAACTTAATTCTAGGTTCAGAATACACCTATAACTTGCTCACTGTGGTTATTTATTAATGCTTACTTTAAAAAAAGATATAGACCAACGTCTATATTTAGGGTATCAACAGAGATTTTCCCTCCTTTCCTGCAGTAACAGCCTCTACTCTCCGGAGAAGGCTCTATACTGTGTTTAGAAATGCGAGATAAAAAGCTAAAAACTGGTGGATTAAAGCTGTGGCTCCTCACAAACCTAGAGAGCTGAGGACAGAGAGGGAGAGAGAGAGGGAGAGAGAGAGAAGCATGTTCAACACACGTGATCAGCAATGGCATCATACGCTCATAATCCTCTCAGAGTGTGGTCACGTTTACAGACAAATGCTCTTGAGACAACACATGCACACAATTTCTGTTTTCCTCTCACAAATACACACAAATAAATTCACACATATACACGTCTTTGTATTTTTAATCCTTAGAAGTCATAGCTATTATATACAAGAAAAGTATAGTATAATATATTGTTATTATGACAGTCAGCAGTGCCAACACAAACCTGTTGATGCAGAATGTAAATTGAATGTAAATGTACTTCATTACATAACTGTAATTAAATGTGTAATACTGTAATATCAAGAACACACATGTATTACCATATCTAATACCGACCATGCTATTGTCCCAAATTGTTAAATGAACTCTGCAGTGAATTTATTAACCTTATAAATCACCCACTACCATGAACAGCTGTTTCCAAACCCCCCTGATATATTTTATGATTTTACAACATAGAGTGTAATACTAAGTACTATGCAGGAAGTCGCTCCTGACCATGGGGTTAGTGCAAGCATGTTAGTGGACATCTCCTGTGTTCTTCATCAAAGATCATTTGTCACTTCCTTTGAGACAGGGCATCAGTGTCAGTATGACTGACCCTCATACTGACAGGACGATTGCTGAGAGGCCTGGGTGTGGGTGTTAAGTGACTTTTAATGGCTCAGTAGCAGGAGAGTGGTGCACACAGCAGTGAAATTTGTTAAATGAGGCCAGAAGCAATGTGTTTTTTAAAAAACAGACTGAAGTACATCCAGAATTCAGCTTCCATCTGGCTGTGACTGTTTTTGCTTTCCAGTGTTTTGGGCTGTTTTATAGATAACAGTGTGTCATTCAGGTGTGTCATGCAGTGTGTCATGTTATTTTTCTTTTATTCTATATACTAAGTCTAGTATTACTTCACAGTTCAATGCTGTGTGACATGTGTGATGATATTGGCACAACATTTGTACAGTGATAATTGATGGTGCAAACAAAAAGAACATTTCTGACACCAATGATGATCCTTTGGGAGAAGGGGGAATTTGTGTTAATTAATTTTTATATTGAACTATTCCAGTAACTTCAACCAGGCTTGAGATGTTAAATTGGGTCTGAAACTGCACGTAATTCCTTCAACCTCTTTCAGAGTAGCCATAAAATGCAAACTGCCTCTTTTGTAGGTCCCTCAGTTGAATTAGGCATTGCTTTTCTTCAGCAAAATGATGGCATGTGATCAACAAAACACATTGTAAACTATGTTAAATTATGTTTTAACCTGGCACTGTCTTTGTGGAATGGTGCCAAATGTTTTCACAGCAGGGGTTTCTTATCCCTCCCCTTTCATCCCCCATAGCAGCTCAATATTCACCTCACTTCTGCTTTGGTTGTGACGGATAAAGACCTTTAACAAGCCTCAGTAGCTTTTATACTCATAACCAATTACAGTACCCAATCTCGCAGATGAAATGCTGACCATCTTGTTTAATCTGAAGCTTAACAGACAACCTGAGAACATTTAGTAGCATTCATGTATAGAAATGAATCTTTCAGTAGAATGACAATGGAAGAATAGCATTACACTCTGTGCTTTTAATAATATTTTATTTACGTTCATTCATTTTCCCATACTTTTGTCTACTGTCAATTGACAATAAGTTGTCAAGGAGACTGATCAAGTAATGCAGCCCTATAAACAAGCCGACTGTCACTGCTGGACAACTGGGCCTTTTCTTAGGCGACTGAAAATCATACACTTCCTCTTTTGACAACATAATAATACGTATAATAAAAGAACAATGATCTGAGAAAATGATATCACACCACAGTGTACTGAATGAGAACTCTTATGAGACTTATGAGACTCTTAATATCCAGCAAGCAATATAAATAGTTAAAATATGAATAAAGGTAATCAAGATTGCAGTCAAAGTTTGTAATGAAGAAGCTACAGGAGCCATGATTCAAAAAGGGGTGACCTACAATCTCACTACTTTTCTGAAGCAAGGCTCTGTTTGTGACAGAAAGCTGAAAACACATATTATACTAACAAGAGAGAAAATTGCAAAATACCGACACATTTACACGATTTAATTATTTCTTTCTGTCCTCTTCTTTTTC
Organism: Hydrocynus forskahlii; assembly: GCA_037974365.1. Taxonomy (NCBI): domain Eukaryota; kingdom Metazoa; phylum Chordata; class Actinopteri; order Characiformes; family Alestidae; genus Hydrocynus; species Hydrocynus forskahlii. The sequence continues at coordinate 7,660 of JBBPCX010104937.1, forward strand.
CACTGCTCTTTTTCCTCTGCAGACATTTAATGAGTTTGAAATTGAGCAGCATCAGGAGTGTGCGTATGATCATCTGGAGGCCTTTGATGATGACTCGGATAAAGCACCCATTCTGAGTCGCCTCTGTGGCAGCAAGATACCGGAGCCCCTCATTTCCACAGGCAATAAAATGTACCTTCGCTTCATCTCTGATGCGTCGGTACAGCGTAAGGGCTTCCAAGCTACGCATTCCACAGGTCAGTATGCACGTTTTTATGTCTGTATGAGGGTGTATGGACATTTAAAAATATATACATATTTATATGTAAACTTGATTATTCTAATGGGTTTATTGTGTGCCTTAATTAATATACAGTAACCCCCCACTTATACGTGGATCAGCAGTCGCAATTTCAGTCTCACGTGGATTTTTTCGGCAAACCAAACTAATAATTTTTCGCGGAACCCCCCACACATGTGCGGAAAAGGCAGATATGTTTTTCGCATGTTTTTTGCTTTTGTGAGTCCGGCCCTTTAAGGCTAATGAGTTTAAAATGAAATGAAAGTGTTTTGGGAGCATGTTTGGGGGCATTTTTAGGGTTTACACTATGAAAATAGGCATTTATACTACACTATGAATTTTAAGGCAATTTTTTAACTGCAACACAACAACGCTGTTTTTCACTATATGCTCTTGGAACGTAACCCCTGTGAAAAACGGGGGATTACTGTAGACAGTCTTTTGATGAAGACTTTGTAAAGGCTAGAATAACATCCTATTTTTATCCTATTGTAATGAAAAAGCCTCTCCTGGGTGCAAAATGATCCTGCTAGTTCCTATGTGCAAATGGTTGATATGATATAAGCCGTGGTTAAATATTTAATAAGTAACAATTTAAACCTCTATGTGTGTTTGTGTTTAGAGTGTGGAGGCAGGCTGAAAGCAGAGGCCAGGCAGAAGAATCTCTACTCTCATGCACAGTTTGGGGACAATAACTACCCAGGCCACACGGACTGTGAGTGGTTAATCACAGCAGAGGCTGGTTACAGCATTGAGCTGACCTTCACCACCTTTGAGGTAGAGGAGGAGGCTGATTGTGGCTATGACTATATTGACCTTTATGATGGCCATGACACTTCAGCGCACAAACTTGGACGCTTCTGCGGCTCAGGGGTAAGGGCAGAGGCAGTATGTGTGGTTGCCATTGTGTGCGGTAGTTTACATGCCCATGCATGGCATGTAATGTGGAACTATCAGTACATTATCCAGAAAATTTGAGATTGAGGCCATGTGTAGAGATCCAGTAAACAACATTTTTCTTGTATTATTGATTTTTTTTACCCCTGATGTTTGTGTCGTTATATTCACCAAAACTAACATTCATTTCACATTTTATGATCTCTTTTCATCCTTTAGATTTAAAGTCTGTTTTTGATATTGTACCTTTACGACTAATATGTGTAAAAGCTCTGATTGTGTAAAAGTGTATAAGTAAAGTGTTCTATAAGTGTTCTATAAGTGTTAACATTCATGCTGAGTATGAGTATACATAAACAATGTCAAATCACTTACATGGATGGAATGTAGAAAGAAATTAGTTTAATTCTCTTTTATTATGTCTGTTTTTATGTCTGTTCTGGTAATGTCTGTTCTGAGGGTTTGGCTTGTTTACTTGGTCTACTTAACAAAATTACTGCGTAGATAACTGAAGGTAAGCTCAACTGAACAATCCATGAAAAATTGGGCCTTATGTAGTAAAACTCTCTTTTTTTTGCTACAGCCTCGTGAGGAACTGTATTCAGCGGGTGACGCTGTGTTGATTCGTTTTCACAGTGATGACACCATCAGTAAGAAAGGCTTCCATATCCGTTACACCAGCACCAAGTTTCAGGAGGCGTTACACATGCACAAGTAATGCTGTCACACGCATGAAATACTCCAGAGAGAAGGAGAACACTGACAGAACGACAGAATAAAACAACACCAAAGGAGTACTCAAACATCATTGAAACTTCAAGAGTAATGTCAGTCAAAGCCGCCTGCACTGGATTTACCTCCCTGCATTGTTACACGTCCAGCAACTTTTGAGATTGCTGTCCATCTGACTCAAAGCTCCAAAACTCAGATTCCTTGAAACTTATGGCTGCTCTGCCCATCTTGCCACAGAGAGATGCTTGACTGGACCAAAGTGGCCATGTTGCTGTCTGATTGGGCCAGTATTGCAAATTCATCTCTATAGTATAATATCTGCCTCCATACTTAAACATCCTCTAAAAGCTGATTATGCTGACTGGCTCCGATTCAGGAGAGAAGCTTATAAGTAGATGCTGCACTCCAACATGAAGAACGACAAAGTGGAACTTTTACAAGCCTGTGAAAACATATGTGTGTATGCGTGAGTATGTGTTTTGTACCATAACTTTACAAGTTCACAATAACATGGGAAGTCTGGTTCCAAGAAAATTGAGCTGCTGTTGTCACACTATACCTCAGCTAAAAAGTGTGCATGCGTGTGGGTGAGTCGACATGTATGCTGCATGCACATTGGTGCGCACATTTTCCTTCATGTGCTTTTGTGTCGGTGGGCTTTTTCCTCTAAAAAGATTAAAACAAGAGGAATGCTTATATTTATGTGATGTTTATGACTGTCTGTGTGTGTGTGTGTGTGTGTGTGTGTGTAATAATGAAAAGCTCTGTAATAATGAAATGCAAGGACACTACTATCCTTAAAACCCTAAATGTTTTAATAACTTCATCAGATTCTTGTATGTTTCCACTGATAAATCTGACTTTCAGACAGGCCTATAGGATCTTGTAAGAACACTAAATTTGCAGTTAGATGTGTTTTTCAGAAATGTTCATTGTCAGAGATATGTATATTGACTGTCATACTTGATCACCACATGTTAAAAAGAACAGTATTGTCACGTGTGTGTGTGTGTGTGTGTGTGTGTGTGTGTGTGTGTGTTTGAGTTTGAAGCGGCAATGTTTTTCTCACTTGAGGTTGTAGCAGACGCTTGAGAAGAAGTGAAAAACAAAATTCTCTAAGCAGGAAGCAAAGCCTTGCATAAAGTGCTCGTTAATGCCATGACAGCCCCATACTACAACACCCCATTATACTGTGCACTTAACATGCACTTAACACAAAGGAAGCAGAAAAAAGACACTCATGTACCAGAGGACTTTGACGGCCAGTATGACCCTCACTTATAAAAATCAAACTGAGCATAAGGCCAACCCACCACAGGGAACTCAGTAACTTTTAAGAGGACAGTCAATGATGACATGTAACTGGGTCTTTTTTTCCGTGGTATGCAAGGAGCAAGGCAATTGCTGCAGAAGGGAATTCCTGGTGCTACTCAGTGTTTGAAAACTACAAATCCCACAAGGCAATGCTCTAGCCGCTCAGTGGGGAATGGAGAGGCAGCGTTGCTGCTCGAATATTGGAACATGACCCTCTCCCAACATTGATATGCACCGCTATCATGGAAGAACAACTATTGCCTTAGAAACAAAATGTATATTCTTGCACATGTGGATGTTTATGTAGGTAATAATCTTTGTTGTTGTCAGTGTTTTTTTTAATTATTATTGTATTTTATTTGATATTGAGTTTCTTGAAGATTCATTGTTTAAAAAGACTGTCCTGAAATTGGCCCTCGCCCCCTAAGTTTACACACATCCTCACACACTCTCTCTTGCACACACACACACAACACACACTTTGATAATGGTATGTGATTTGTTCGTATTTTAAATCTTGAACACTTACAGCTTGCAATAACACATGGTCTGTGTGACGAGTGCTTATGTGCGTGTGTGTGTGAGACAGTACTCAACACACCCATGGCTCTGTGACTCTTTTTGCCTGTTTATGGTGTGGGTATCTCTTTATGTGCCAAGCTCCCGTCCCTGTTTGCATTTATGAAATACGTTTTTTTCCACTGTCTGTATCTGCCTGATGAAAAAAAATGACATCTCATTCTATTGGTGATCACCAATTAAACTCGTCAGGTAAAAGATGAGTTTTGTCTTGATTCAGTGACTTGGTCTGTTTTTCTCTCCTGCTGGTACATTATTCTCACAACTGTTCTTATCCAGTTTTCTAGACATCAAAACCTTCCCAAGTGTCGCGACTGTATTAACCCCATCCTCTAAACAAGGGCCATCCATGGTCACAGCCTCTTCAAATGATTGAGTTCCTCTGTGGTTTTCCAGATTTGGTGGCATAATTTTAACCATACCAAATCTTCTTTAGAATCTTGAAATACTTTTATTACAATGGTTTCCTGTGGCCTGCTTTTTTGGCCTATGATCTCAGAGCCTGTCTGACTTCGTCTTCTAGCATGGAGGGCTCTTATGTGTGCCAGACATCAACAAAAGTCTTTTGGCAATTGATGTCTTTTTTGTTAAGGTCTATAGGGTATTCCTTCCATCTTTGATATGTTAGTACTTGTTATAACATCTCTTAGCTTGCCCATTTCTGATTTCATGCATCTTGTGGAAAACTTATTTTTCCCATTTGTCTTTCCATTTATAGTATCTTCACAGATACATTTGTTTTGTTCATGCAGGCAGCTTTATCTATTTTACAATTTAGTTTTTTTTTTTAATTATTCTTCCTGATCACACTATTTATACGTGAATAAGAAAATGTACAATAACACACACATTAGTAAACTGAAAGACAAAAATGGGCTGAGGTAATGTATACATGTTATTAATGTGGGAATTATGTAAATAATGAAGCTCATGCGCTACATGTTATGGATAAGTTGAAGAATACATATCCTTGAATGCAGAATATGCTTTTTACCCACTCTAACATACCAGTGTTAAACACTTTTTCTTGATTTGTGTCAGATAGGCAGCAGTGGATGCAAAATTAAACATTGTAAAATCGCTTATGGAGACTAAAGGTTTCATAACCATTGTAGTTAAATCCATGTTTGATGGTTAAGTAGCTAGTGAGCTACATACATCAATACATCTCCACAATTGCTAATTATACACATCAAATATAGCATTTTATAAGCTAGTTTATACGACTTAGCTAGTTATGTTTGACAACAGGATGGAAACAATCTTGGGTCTGCTCTCATTGTCATGGTACAAACTCAAAAATAATATTGGTGCATATGGGCATGAAGTGAACAGTGTAAACAGGGACAGTGCTAGGGTGAATACATTATCAAAAGGTGCAGTTAGGCTTGTTTGGACAGTTAATCACATCAACACTTCTTTTTCCCTTTGAGAGTTGTGTGCACTGGTGAACTGACACACTGGCAGCAGAGTACAGTGGTGTTTCCCAATCAGTGAGAGACTGCACTCTTCACAGTTTCAGTATTTCACTATTTCTGTGGATAGAGAAAAACATGTTTTGGCCTTGAAAATGAGGAAACTGAAGTTCAGTTCCTTGTGATGTGCCTGGTGATTGGTTTCCCTTGCTCTAGGTGGGTAGGATAGTCATTGTAGCTCTCCCACAATTGTCATCACTCACAGACCTGACACAGGTGTTTTTTGTTCTCCACCAAACACTGAGCTGTCCAACTCTAAAAGCTAGTTTCATGTGACTCTAAGGAAGCATTTATAATTATAATTATGAACAACAAACAAAAACAGCAAAAATAATACATAATTGTACGCTGCAAGAAAGAAAGATAATGCACTTTGAGCACTGTTGCCTCCCTTGTTGGGAGAGCAATGTCATCAGCATTTGTGTCAACAGAAAAGTAGTCAAACAGCCACATATTGCCATCTCTGTCTTCCTAGAGGAAGTATTCTAAAAATTTCTCAGACAGCTATTACAGGTGGTTCATGATTATATCTGTTATACTCTCATTTAAAAGTGTAAACATTTCCATCCTTTTCTCCTTAACAGGCTTTGTCCACTGTGAGTTTACTCTTGAATCCATCGATTGTGTCAGAAACGAAAATGCTCCTGATTTAACTGATTTAATTGATTCAGTATAAAGTAGAATAAAAAGTAAATATCAGCCAAGTCAAGAACTTCACATCCACATAACTTTGCCAGTAGGGCTTATTTCCTCTGTTAGAAAACAGATAATCATTTATCAGATCAAATAAGCGACTGAAGAACTGCCCTCTGGATAATCATCTAATCTCACTGTGATACAGCAGCTGTTCTGAACCCATACCCTTGCATAATACAGAAAAGTTACAAAAAAAAAAACTTTTTGATGCTAAGTTGTAATGATATGGAAAACAGTGTCCATTTCACATATGGTGCTGTCACAGTACCAGTCAGCGACTGCTAGAGGTTGCTACAGGACTAGGGACTTTCCACCAGCCACAGCTGAGGATGGTTGGACTGATTAGCCCTGGTCGGGGTATAGTAAGGAGCTCTGCCCTCGTTATAGTTGTGTTGCATTAATGTTATGTTTAGAAGTGTTCGTTCACCTGTCTGTCTCCTCTTCCTCTACTTCTCTCCTCGTTTACCCCCTCGTCCTCTTGTCTGGCCCCGTGCCTAGTTTTTCAGTTGTAGTGTTCTGTTTTGTGTGTGCAGTTAACCCTTATTATGGAGTTCCGTGCCTGTGCCTCCTCTCCTCTCCCGTTCGAACAGAATCCTCCCGTGACATAATGCAACACCACACAAGGCACAACGGACTCACCCAACTCATCGTCCGGCTCATCTCTCACCTCCAGCATGCACCGGACCCGGCAAATCCAAGATGGCGGCGTCCATTATTGCAGTGAAATGCCAGTTGGGTTCTCCAGCATCACAGGTCCCCCAGTGCGTGTCTCCGGTGCGCTTTCTCTCCCCTGGCTCTTTTATATCCCTGACGGCTCTGGCATGGTATAGCGACGCGGTTCTCCTGGAGAAGTACCACGAGGTTAGCTCCCCGTCTGAAAGACGAGCTGGACCACATCGGGCAGAGGGCATGATCCAGCTCAGTCGTCGCCTGGAGCTCCATCTCCCCTCTCAGCTCAGCCCACTCCGACTCCGTGCTGAACCCCCTGTCAGCACTATAGCCTTCTCCTCGGCCATCTCAGCCAGTGCAATTAACCTCAGCCGCCCAGCTCCGTTCAGCAGTCACCTCGGCCTCGTAGACCAGGTCAGTGTTCATCTCATTCAACCAGTCTAGTACAGGCCAGTTCAATCCAGGTCAGTTCAGTACAGCTTTTCCCGGTAGCTCATCTCATCTCGGCAGTCCACCTTATCTCAGTAACCCACCTAATTCTGGCAACCCACCTAATTCCGGCAGCCCACCTAATTCCGGCAACCCACCTCATCTCGACAGCTCACCTCATTTCGGCAGTCCACCTCATTTCGGTAATCCACCTCATCTCAACCATTCTACCCAGCTCAGTCACCAACATTCATCCAGATCAGTTTCACTTCATCCACTACAGACTAGCCCTACTCAAGTCAGCCCAGGTCCAGTCAGTTCAGGTCAGGTCAGTTCTGGTCAGTCCAGGTGAAGTCAGACCAACCCATCCTCCTTCAGTCCATCCATATTTATCTCAACCCAGTGCCAATCAGATCAGTCCAGGACCACTCTATTCAGCCCAGTAGTCTTCTCAACCATTCCAGCCCAGCCTGGCGCCGCTCCAGCCCAGCCCAGTGCAGCTCAGTCTTTCTCAGCCTCCTGACTCTCTGCGGCGCCAGCCAGCCTCCTGACTCTCTCTGCGGCCCCAGCCAGCCTCCTGATTCTCTCTGCGGCCCCAGCCAGCCTCTCAACTCTCTCTGCAGCCCCAGCCAGCCTCTCCACTCTCTATGCAGCCCCAGCCAGCCTCTCGACTCTCTCTGCAGCCCCAGACAGCCCGACAGCCTCCACAGAGACAGGCTGCAGAACCACAGAGCCAAGTCAAAACAGGATCGCAGAGCCAAGCTGCTGCAGAACCGCAACGCCAAGTTGTCATATCCCAAGGTCAAGCAGCTCTGACTTCGGAGAAAGTAGGGCCAGCTCCTGTTCCCACTCCAAGACGGTTCCTACATTCCACATCGGCTCCGTGGCAGCCTTGATTTCCCTGTCGATATCCGTGGCCCCAGCGCGCAGCTCTCCGCCCACGGTCCTAGCGCGCAGCTCTCTGGCAGTGGCCCCAGCACCGCTCTCTGCACTCAACTCTGATGCCAGTTCCCGCACAGGCCGCCTTGACTCCAGCGCCGGTTCCTGCACCGGCTGCCCCGACTCCAGCACCGGTTCCCGCACCGGCCGCCTGGACTCAAGCGCTGGTTCCCGCACCAGCTGCCCCGACTCCAGCACCAGTTCCCGCACCGGCCTCCGCCTCAGCTTCAGATCCAGCGCCGGTCCCCGCACCGGCCTCTGCCTCACCTCCAGGCGCAGCGCTGGTTCCCGTACGGGCTGCCCTGACTCCAGCGCCGGTTCCCACATGGGCCTCCGCTTCAGCTCCAGACCCAGTGCCGGTTCCCGTGCCGGCTGCCCCAGCCCCAGAAACAGTGCCAGTTCCTGTGTCGGCTGCCTCCGCTCCTGACCCTGCGCTGGTTTCTGCGCCAGCTGCCTCTGCTCCTGACCCTGTGCCGGTCGCTGCACCAGTCTCCACCTCATCAGCCGTGGCTCGGCCCCAGCCTCTCGCCCTGCGTGGTGACGACCTCCTTCACCACCTCATCCACCACCGCCTTGGCGGACGGACCTTGTGCTCCCTCATCCTCCCCCCTTTCCACCGTCAGATGGGCTGGGAGATCCGTTCAGGCTCCTCAGAGTGGCACCAGTGGTCCTGGACTGATCTAGTTACTGTCACAGTACCAGTCAGCGACCGCTAGAGGTCGCTGCAGGACAAGGGACTTTCCACCAGCCACAGCTGAGGATGGTTAAAGGACTGATTAGCCCTGGTCAGGGGTATATTAAGGAGCTCTGCCCTCGTTATGGTTGTGTTGCATTGATGTTATATTTAGAAGTGTTCGTTCACCTGTCTGTTTCATTCTCCACTTCTCTCCTCTTTTACCCCCTCATCCTCTCGTCTGGCCCCTGTGCCTAGTTTTTCAGTTGTAGTGTTCGGTTTTGTGTGTGCAGTTAATAATCTCTTATTATGGAGTTCCGTGCCTGTGCCTCCTTTCCTCTCCCGTTCAAACAGAACCCTCCCGTGACTGGTGCCCTATTGAGGATTTGATGAAGGACACCCATCTGTCTCCATATCATAGATGTGGTGCCATCACTTTATATTCCAACACAGTTTTCCCACTCTGGCCCATCCTCCTTGAATAATCATGCAGAAAGCAAAATCATCCATTTGCTGTTGCTCTGGTCACCAAAAAATCTTCATGAAAGCAAGTGTCCCAACAGTATCTCACAAACCTAACAGTAAGGATGCATTGGTGACATCAGTGGACTTTCGCAACCGTACTGCAAAATGTGGACTACCTTTAAGCTATCTATATCAGAGCCCAGTTTAGCTATTTACCAACTCGCAGAACAAATTGATGGCGGCTGTCAACTCCAGTGCTTCAGTGACAGTGAAAGGTTACTTACATGCCTAGCTACCAGGAAGCCAGTCTTTAGGGCACTATTAGTGTTGATGGGGGGACAGTTATCTGCTTCTGCAGCTGTAATCCATCATGTTTTTGTCAAGTACTTTTTAGCACCTCACTGAAAAGTGTTAGTCCACTCTCCACACACTGGGTCTTGGACTCTGTGTCATCACCTCTCCTGGCAAACCCATATTTAATGTATATGGGTTGTATTTTTGGAAAACTTTCCTGTCATCACCTATACATATCTGTTACGCTAGCTGTTTTAGTGTTTTTATTTAGTGTCCAAATTAAGAATGAATTAATTTCATGCTGGGGATGCATACTTGAAGCTTGTATCATCTTAAACAGTAAAACACAGGATCCCAAAGGGAAATACTTGGGAGACTCCACAGACTCCCAGGGTAGCTAGAAACTATTGTGTCCTAGCTTGGAGAAATATTTGTGTCCAAGTATCAAGACTGTGTTGTGGGGAAAAGTATCAGCAACTAAATGGTTCTGAACTCGAATATGGTTTAATATCTAACAGTAATCTTATGTTTGTAGGACATGGGTTGAGTTACTTTGTTTTCTTTGTACAGTCTAAAGTGTGTGTATGTGTGCGTATGTATATGTGCATGCATTTGAGACTGCAAAAGGGTAAAGTGGATTACACTGAGGAGACTCACATAAACCAGATTTCACTCAGCTGGTTTAAATGATGGTAGGACCTGCTGTTAGTGACTGTGTGGTAAATAAACACCAGGTGGCAGCAGGGGCCTAAAATGCTCAAGCTGTAGCAGCGGTGTTGAGCAATGCTGTTCAGTGATGTGGGGGAGGCTGAGATGATCAGGGGATTTTGGTTTGGTTTAGTCCGTGAGGACCGCTGCCAACTATAAGCCAACTGAGGTCAACCTTAAACCGTCCTGCAGAGATAATTCTGCAAACACTCTGAGGAACTCAAGACAGAATAATAGAATAACAGAGTGAGATAAGGTGTTTGACAGATGGAGAAAGTGAAAAATAGGTGCTAACTGAGGGAGAAAAGCAAATGGCAAAAAAAGTCTTTTAGCTAGAGTCCTAATAGCTGTTGCTGGTGTGGGGTTGTGTTTTTTTGTGTATTTGTGGGATGTCTCTCTCTCTCTCTCTCTCTCTCTCTCTCTCTCTCTCTCTCTCTCTCTCTCTCTCTCTCTCTGTGTGGGTAACTGTTTTAGATAACATTGTTTTTATAATTGGATTTTTCTCTCCGCACTAATAATTCTCTACTGATTGCTGAGGGAAAAAAAGGTGTAGCACCCCATGCCCTTTTTTTCCTAGGTGATATAAGGGTGTCCTGGGTTCTCTTTGTTTTTTGTTTTTACCCAATAAATATAATGGATCCGCTCTCACTGGTTACCCCTCCCGAGAGTCTAATGTAAAACACACTTCTCACCTTTACAATAAACTCAACAACCACAGTTGGAATATAAATGAGAATGATTTACTGCTCTTCTGGATTTGAAAAGAAATTAGAAATAAAAAACATTTACCAGCTAAATAAAAGTATATAAAACACCCAGTTTGCAGTATGACGTGACAATTTGTATTTTTGGCACAAATTTAGACTGATTTGGCACAAATTTAGACTAGAATGATACACTCCCAACTCAATAACCTCCAAAATCACACATACTGTCAGTAAAACTTCAGCTTCTGAGATAAAATACGTAGGCCTACACTGTGGGCCCACCTCACACTTACACGCTAGGGCCTAAGCTACAAGCCCCAAAAACAGACTTGGTGCAGGCCTGAAACGTTGCTCGGGTACGGTGAGGCCAAAAAAAAAACAAGAACGACTGCTTCACTCACAGTAGAGCAAATCAACACGAGAAAAAAAAAGGGAAAAAACATGTACAATACCGTGACTCCCAACTCCACAGTAATCCTCAGACTCGATAGTCCGTCGGTCCAGGCCGAATTCTGGTACTCCCCGCTCCATTACCCACGAGCTAACTCTTGAGTTCGGATTTTCTCCAGCTCCTGTTCCCGTTCCAATATTCTCAGCAAACAAGTTCACACTGATTTTCTGCACAGGTTCTTCGGTGAAATCTCAGTGTTAAGTCCGAATACTCTAAAGTTTTCCTTGCTTGGCATGAGTGGTGCTAAGCTAATTAGCGCTTACTGTCCGTACGCTCCGCTCTCTCCTCGCCCTTGCGCGCCGGCTGTACGTAACTTTACACTCCTCCCACTGCGGGTAGGCAAACTCATGCTCCTCCCACTGCGCACTTTCTCAACCAATCACGAGAAAGATAAACCAATGTATTACACAAAATAATATAAATAACAGACAGTACTAAAACACAAATTAAAACATATACATAACACAAGTACATATTTTCTTAACAATGAACTCCAAATGAATAATTGAAAATTATTTTAAACCTGTGATATGAACATAAGGGAATTATCACACTATGTTACAAAGGCTACAAGCATGATTCACAGAAATATAATAAAATTTCCATTCTGTTTCATACAACTAGATTATGGGTAGCTCGGATACTGCACAGAGACAAGTGCCTTTTAACAAACTGTAACCTTTTAGATCATTGTATCAGGACATGATCAGGACATCTACTCTTGCAGCTTCTGGCCAGGTTATAGACTTGAAACTTGAGTTAGTACTGGGTGGAGAAACCCTTGTTAGCAAGCAAAGCAGTAAGACATTTCTTGTAGTCGGTCACCAGGTTTGCATACATTTCAGGAGGGATTTTGGCCCATTCCTCTTTACAGAA
>JBBPCX010104981.1:0-15000 GCA_037974365.1 Hydrocynus forskahlii
GGAACTCCTTTATCTAGGCTCCTTGTGTCTTTAGACACTTTGCAGCCTGTCAGTAAAACATTTGTTCCTATTTCTTTTATTAAATCTACTCAGTATGATAAAGAGATAAGACAGTTGGACAGAAAATAGTATTTCTGCACCAACAAAGAGACTTAAATGTTAAGAAATGAGGGGTGGCTCAAGACTTTTGCACAGTACTGTATTTACATAACCCTGCATATTCAGCCTACAGCAGTTTATCTGCAATTTAGCTGAAGTTATAAAGAGTGTTTTGGCCTGAACTGCTTGCTGAATTAACAAGGTTACCAGGCAGCCAATGCGATTAGAGATCATTTACATATATCTGTCTTAAAGGCATGACTTAAACAAAGAGCCTGCATATTAAAAACCAAAACATTTTTGGATAATAAACCCACACAAATGTCAAATTGAGAGTTACAGGGGTAAAAAACTTAATGCAAGCAAAATGCGAAATATGGGCCCTTTAAATGATCTGGGTCTAAATACTGGTTTCTACAGTTAAACTCATCCTCAATGCAAACCAAAACTCATCCTTGTATTTCCTGGCACAGCAGTAGGGCCACTTTGTATAACGTACATCTCTCAAACATGTACGTCCTTATTTCTGAGGACGTTTTTCAAAAATGCCAAATAAGGCCTGGCCCGCGTTCTGCTGGCACAGACTGAGTTCCTTTTTTCCCCTGGCTCTCCAACCAGGACTGCACTCAAAGGTTCTTTCCCTCAGTGATGTGCTCCGTAACTCTTCTCACAACCCTTTAACCTTTCCTTCTGTTCCGTTCCGTCGTCTTCCATTCTAGGACATACTGGGGCAGTTCAGTGTATCGCGCAGGAAGTCCGATCATATCTAATCTCACTATCGGCTTTATCAGGCAGACGGGAGGTGAAGTGGTAGAAAAGTGAATCCCGGTGTGGTGATGTTCTGTGGTCTGGATATCGTGACAGTTGTTAAAATAGGGACCAACAAACAGCCTCCTCAAACACAGATCAAACTTAAAAATGCAGAAATTCAAAAAACGCACAAACAACATTTACAGTGTAGATGCAGATGGAAAAAACGGACAGAGATAAAGGAAACAGGCTTCCTTTTTCACTCCTGTGATGACAGAAAAATAATCAAATAATACTTTTTTAGTGTATAATAATAATTTATACCGTGTGTGTGTGTGTGTGTGTATATATATATATATATATATATATATAATGTGTGTATATATATTTATAAATAAAATACAACAAATACAACACTGGTACCAGTGTGTTGGTGCCTTGTCTGGTTAGAAGACAATACTGGCACGTGGAAAAGGAGGCATTAAAGTGCCAGCGCTGCCAGTCTCATCAGAGGAGATTGGCTTGGGGAGACTACTGAGAAGCCAGTAATATCTTGAGCCTTCCTGTTTTGTCAAAGTCTCAGGAACGCTGCAGATTGGTCGTTTAAATGGGGCTCCCAGAAAACGAAGCCGCACCCTCATCTGAAAATAAAGCCTGTCAGCAGGGGTCCTGATGGGCTCTTGGCGTTTTTACACTTTTTTCTTTTAAAAATTCCACTACAGTTGAATGATTTTGGGAAGATATCTTATAGTGATTTTTCTGGCCAGAATTGAAACTGAAAGAACACCAGCACATCCATTGAATGCAATGTGACAGACTTGAGAGAGACTCACAAACGGTTTATTATTTTTTCCCCCAGTTAAACAGTGTTGAATATTGTAGGATGTATTTGAAATCGCAGCCCACCCCTCTTCTCCAGTTGCGATTTTAGTGTAAATATGATTTCTCGTTCAGCCCTAATCTGTCAGAAGGAATTTGTTGGGAGCTGGTGTGGTGTTGCAGCCCTATTAAAGATTAAAAACTCATAATGATCCATTCATCTAAGGGTGCTGATTTAACCCCCACCTACAAAAAAACTTATTTATTTAATCAGAATTAGAAAACTTAATTGATTCTGGAGGAAGTTGGTTATGCTACGACTGCACAGACACACACTCAAAATAAAAGTAAAATTAAAACCGTCTGTGTTCCATTACTATCTTATGTTTTATGGGAGAAATTCCAAGTAGTAAAAAATTGACACTTAAAGTTACTAATGTGAATGTAAATGAGCGTTTTCAGAATGATGCTTGTCTCGTGTGAGTAATCAGCTGAAAATGCAATTTCTGTTAAGCGGACCTTACACTTTCCCATCTTGGACACTGGCTTAATCCCAATTAAAGGGCCCATATACTACATTTTTCCTTTAACTTTTTAAATCTGGTCCACTTATGATGTTCTCTGTGGTACTGTTTACCACAAACTGTCTGTTCTTGCGCCTTTAAGATCGATATGTTAATGTGCTCTGTTCTGATTGGCTATCCTGTATTGCACCTCGTTCAAAAAGCAGTGCGAGCTAAAATTGAGTTTTGCATGATACGGGCCCTTAAATGAATACTGTTTGGGTTTCTACTATATTTTAGCTTTATTTTCCACAAATGCATGAAAATTGTTTTCATTCCAGTCTGGTGCTGCTAACAACTGGAATTCATTACAAAATTTTTAAAAATGCAGAAATTTTAGCAGATATTTTAATGATGTAAATTGTTTAAAAATTATTTTACAATGTTATGATTCCTGTGCTTTATTAATTAATTAAATTAATTAGGTCTTTCTGTCTTCTGTCTGTCTTTCTTTCTGTCTCTTCTGTCTTTTCTTTCTCTCATTGTTTTTTCTGTCTTTCTTTCTTTCTCTTTCTTTCTCTCTGTCTTTCTGTCTCTTCTGTTTTTCTGTCTTTCTTATTTTCGGTCTTTGTCCCTTTTCTCTTTCTTTCTTTCTGTCATTCTTTCTTTGTCTTTTGTTCTGTCTGTCTTTCTGTCTGTCTGTCTTTCTTTCTGTCTGTCTGTCTGTCTTTCTTTCCATCTCTCATTCGTTTTTTTCTGTCTTTCTTTCTCACATGTTTTCTTTCTTTCTGTCTGTCTTTCTTTCTGGCACTCACCAGGCTGTCACTGTAAATAATAAAGGTTATGATTGAATATTGTTTTTGATAATTTGCTTTGACTGTTATTCTGTTTTTAAAATATTATTTATCTGTGTTTCGTGTTTTATTTCAGAAGGCCTCATGGGTCTTGGTTCTGGGTGTTCATGGGTCTTGGCCTCATGGTTCTTGGTTCTGGGTGTTTTATTTCTCCTCTCTCCCTCAGGGATCACATGGGGGAAGGTGGTGGCCATCTTTGCGGTGGCGGGGGGCCTGGCGGTGGACTGTGTGCGGCAGGGATATCCAGCCATGATCCTCACCATAGTGGACAGCCTGGGGGAGTTTGTGCGAAAGAGCCTGGTGCCCTGGCTCAAGAGGAGGGGAGGATGGGTAAGAAACATCATAGCGCTCAGTCCCACATGCCTCACGCATTTCTGTTTTCTTCCTTTTTAAAGCGATAATTAGTTAAAAATGATCAGAGGATGCGGAGGATATTTGCGGTTTCCGCGAACAATTATCAGTTCAGTTCTAAGAAAAAATCTGCGAGAGACTGAGGCTGCAAACTCTGACCCACGACTTCACAGGGGTTCACTGTATATGGTTTAGACAGTTAGTACAGTGTTAATGCAAAACGTGTACCGGTTCAGGTATCTGTGATAAAACTTGCTTATGTGGTTTCTGACACAGTATGACCCACTGTTATCTACAAATATGGACTGACGTGTGTTGTTCTGGGTAAAACGGGAGCCTGAATTGGTTCATGTAGATTCAGTGAACACCTTCACATATTTTGCATTAACTGTGCTTCATTGTGCTAACTGCCTGAACACTTCAAACCATGTAGAAGTGTTCAGTAATCTCTAATAGACTCATTTATGCAGTTTCTGACATTGCACGACTCACTGAATCTACATGAACCAATTTAGGTTTTACCTATAGCACACATCAGTCCGTATTTGTAGATAACAGTGAGTTGTACAGTGTTAGAAACCGCAGAAAAGAGTCTATTCGACATTACTGAACATCTCCACATGGTTTAATGAGAACATGATGGTTTAGGCAGTTAGCACTACGTAAATGCAAAACATGTGGAAGTGTAAGACTTACTTATGTGGTTTCTGTGGTCACTGAATGTACATGAAGAAATTCAGGTTTATGTTTTTAGCTATAATAACACACGCCAGTCCATATTTACAGATAACAGTGAGTTGTACTGTCAGAAACTGCACAAGTGAGTCTATTAGCGATTACTGAATACCTCCATGTTTCGCATGAACTGTGCTTAGGAGAGAGAGGGAGAGAGAGAAATAATGAATGAATAAATAAAGAATTAAATTAAATAAGAACAAGTCTGAACATGTTTTGAGGAGCGTGTGAGACGTTTTAGGGTTATTAACAGGGTACATGGTTCCATTACCTGTTACATTACATAAGGTTTGTAGCTCCAGTGTAAAACTGAAGGCAAACGTCAGACACCAAACGTGTCTTGGCTGATCATTTGCAGTGAGGAGAAACTGTACATTTAATCAAATAATGATTAAGATTTGTTACGACTATTTTAAGATACAGATGGAGAATCGCTAAACCGATCGTGTTCAACTAATGTTGTTTCAGGGGGACATTTCAAAGTGTGTGACGAACGTGGACACAACGCCTCAGTCCCATTGGCTGTCTTCAGTTGCAGAGACATGGAGACACATTGTGAAGACAATGTATATCTACCTGATGAAGTAACTGCGGACCAAATAAGACTTAAATCTGTCAGATTCCTGAATCTCTCCTATCCACGGTACACATTTTACGGCCCATGTCTTTTGCAAATGAACTAATATCGCCCTCTAGTGGCTCCATTTTAACATGCAATCTACAATCATATGCAAAAGTTTGGGAGCCCCTGGTTATTTTTTATTTTTTTTGAGAGAAAATTAAGTACAAATTCTTCTGCACATTTTACACACAATTACTATTTATTTGCTAAATTTCACACATTGTGGAAATACATGTGTGGGCTATACATTTTATTATAATTTTATGATTTTTAGATTTTAAAGGTTCCCTTAAGAGCAGGTGTCAATAAAACATGCCAAATGTTTGCACATGGCTTACTTACCCATTCTGTTAAGTCAGATTTTGTTCAAGATTAGACTCAGTTATCTTTAAAGTAGTAAAGAGTAAGATGTTTACTGTTCTGCTGGGAAGAAGAAAGTGTGCAATATATGTATAATGGAGTAATGATGCCTAGTAGTTGTATTTCTAAAGCACTTGAGAGGAGAAATACTGATTTTGGATCAGCTCGGTGTTGAATAGATCAGTTTTGCCAGTCGGAAACATGAACTTTCCTCCAAGTTCTCCAAAAGGAAGTCATTTTTGTTTAAATGTTATTTATTTTTATATATTTAAATACTGATTTTATCCATTTTTAACGCAATATTGCTGCGCATGTGTTGGTCTACTAACATAACTGAGGTTTTCTACTGCATGCTTTGGTGTGAGGTGTTTTTCAAATGTATTCATTTACTTTTATTTTTAGTTATAAATGCAGTGTCAGGATGCACTTTTGACTGGCTTTCATTTTGTGTGGGTTTGAACTGTTTGCACTTGCTACTACATGCATGTAAAAATAAAGGTTTTCCCTTAAACATTAAAAAAATTATTATTCATTGCACTGAAAGTGAAAAACACAGCCATTTGGTCTACATCAGTATTTTTTTTAATTCTGCATGGCACAGCCGTTAACATTCTTCACAGCACATACAGTGGCATCACAAAGTAAAGTGACCTTTGATGGAACAAAAGGGGAGACACACAGCTCATTTTTCATCACATGGATGAAGTAACTCCCAACAAATGACCCAAAACTAAACACACACCACTAAATATACAATTTCAGTTTTAGTCTTTAAGTGCAGTCTCTCCTCTGAGCTTGTATTAGTTGGATGGAGTGACCCTGAGTGCAATGGAATTAGAACTTGAACTAAAAACAACTCCAGAGTAAATCACATTCTAATGAAGACCCTTCATGGCGCTAAAACCCTGGTTTCTCATGTCTCTCACCATGTAACAATATGTGGAAAGGTGGGAAGTGTTATAGTTATTGTGATAAATTATATGACTCTCATAAACTTACTTTTACCAATTGTTAACTTTTTAACTCTTTCACATCTCCTATACTTGATCTATATATGTATCTATGTACACACACATTTGTGTGTATGTGTATGTTGTGCGTGCATATATATATATATACACATACACATACATCCATACATACATACATACACACACTTCCAATTTGCATTGAGCACTTCCAATTTGCATTTTGTCTACTCACAAATAAAAAAATGTAAATATTGTGATTCATTTATGCATGTATCATGACATGATATAGATTTTATGACCAAGCAGTTACCTTAAATGCCTAATCTGACTATTTTTTAGTGGTTTATTCCCACTTAAATAAGAGAAAACAAAAACATCAGAACATGCAGTCATTTGGACTGGGGCCGAATCACAGCACAGTTCTCAGTGGGCAGGGCTTAACTGATGTGGGCCACATTTGTGTAAACATATTGGTTTACATCACATATGAATACAAAACATTTCTGCAGATCAGTTTTCATATCTTGGGAGTGTGTTCTGACACAAACAATTACATACTTTTTTTTACTGTAATTTTAGTAACAATGTGAAGGAAATTCAGTTTTCTGTGAAAGTGGTCCTTTAAGATAAGCCACAGAGGAGCTCGAATGTGGTCCTCAAATCCAGTCTTGGTTCTGCAAATCTAAACATTTTATGAAACTGATTGGTCCCCATTTTGTTCAAATTGACTTCAAGATGAACAGAAATTTGGAAGATCTTCAGCACCTGGAATTCAATATCCCTGGCAGATTATCTTTCCAAAGATTAGCACAAAAGACTGTGACAAAGAACAGTCTATGTACAAGTATTAGTTCTTACATATTAGGGGCAGCTTAAAGGGACAAATCTTTTTGTTATGGCTACAAAAAATGTTGACCAGACACAACAGAAACCAGGGTTTAAATATTCAGCATGATGACAAAGACCCAGTGTTATTTTCTGAGGTAATGTTTTGAAGATGAGAAAATTAAGGTTGATCATGGATGAGAACTACCACTTATCATCTTATATAAATAAATATATTTACTGGAATTTGTAATTGCACACCTCTTTAATGTAGTAAAATCACACCAATATGCTCAGCATTTTAAAATAGATATTGCAGTTGTCAGTAACTTAACAGTACCTTACGCATTCACTGCCAGAAGAATTTGGTTATTTAATCATTACTGTGCTGAGCACCTAGATGTGCATAGTACATTAATAGTCACTGAGTAGTTTAATGCCATTTACTGCAGCTGTATCCTCGGCCCTGCTGCAGTCAGGAGACTCTGCGGTAGGTGATGTGTAAATGCTGGGAAAGAGGCTGGTTCTCCAGAGCCATGGAGACGGTCTGCTCCAGTCTGCCATCGGCTCTGAGCTGGATGAGCCTGGAGATCTGATCAAAGAACACAAATAATTAGACAGATTTCCACAAGAAAATATGAAATGTTATAGTGTGGTTGTTATAAAAACAGTGTTTAGAGACACCCTAGCTTTGATTTTATGGGCAAAAAAACTATTTTATAATCGACCCGAGCTTTAGTGTCTTGAAGTCTGTTTAAAGTCTGTTTACGAGTCTGCTGTGTGTTTGGCTCCACATTTATGTTTCTCTGCCTTTTTTTTTCGGGCCTCCATAGCTATGACATCACAGACTCTCTCTCCAACAAACATTTAAAAGGTGTCTCGACAGTCATAACTCTCTCCCCATGTTCTACAGGGCCGACTCGACCACAAAAAGACTTTTAAACGACCAATACTCAGCCCCCGATAAACCGACCAAAAACTTACACACAAGCGTACTGCACCTGACATTTTGACATTGGAACCGCGCCCATATTAAAAAAAAACGTAGGAGGAGCTGTCCTCAAAATTCACTAACACTAAAAATAATAATAAAACAATAGAACAATAAAACAAAAGAACAATAATGCAGCTGCTGACGCAATCACACTAACTAGGACAGTGAAGTTCCCTTCACTGGCCTTATGTAGCAGCATCACATTTAAAACCCTGATGCTCGCATACAAAGGCAAAAGTGGACCATCCTTTTTGATGGCAACCTTAAGATGCATGAAAAACAAGCTGACTGTCCTCAAAAGGAGTCCCTCACATTAATCCTGAATTTATTAAAACATTTTTTAATTGTATGATATGTGTCCTGTATTTTTGTATCAGCACAGACTGTTCCAGACAGTCTCTATGGTCTCTAGCCAAGGATACACACTTTCCTCTGCTCTGGATAAGCGCATCCTATAAATTGTGCTAATGTAAACGTAAAAGGTAGAAAATGAATGTACTTTTTTAAAAGAGGAATTTGTTTTAGACTTTATATTTTATATTGATTTTGTCTCTGTGCAGTCGTAACACAAGCAATTTCCTCAGAGATCAATAAAGTTTTCTGATTCTGTTTAGTGTTAGAAACATTAGCCTTATAGCTCCAGCTCTGAACTAAAAACTAGCCAAACCAGGTCCTAGGATTTGCTTCTAAACTGTGTCACCATAAGTGAGCTGCTGAGGCACAAGAGGATCATTTGAGAGAATCTCTCCATTCACTTCCAATTTTTTGCAGACCACTCCTTTAAAACAGGTTTTTGAGATTTTATGTCTGCACAATAAGGACAAAACAATGGAACTAGAGACCTTTAGAAAAAGAAATGTGTTGAGAAAGTGAAAATACAGAGCATTTCCCTCAAGTACTGAGCACGTGAGGAATAAAAAAGATGAAACACATCACAAAGATGTGATTCTGAAAAAGAATGAGAAGAAGGCAGACTGACCTGCTGAACGTATGGCTCCTTGGCAAAAGATGTTCTGGCCAGAGCTCGACTCTGCAGAGTCAGCTGCTGACCAATCAGCTCTCCTTCCTCAATCTCCACAAGCCCTGGAATAAAATGTACTGAGCTCAAGGACACATCCATTACTATTTTTTTGTCTTTGTGTGAAACGTCCATCTGATTTTCAGTAATAAACAATACACAATTCTGAAAGCACACAAAGAGCAAGTGATTATTCTTGCTGGGCAGATGACTAGTCTCAACACCTTGAACAGATGATGCTACGTAAACCTTGAAGATGCTCACCTGAGTTCTGTGCGATGATGAAAGCCACATTGTTGCTGCCGGGCTGAATCCTGATGAAACCACATTCTCTATGAAGAGGCTTTCTGCTCTCAGCATGAAAAGCATTAAACCTGAAAAGACAAACAGAATTTAGTCAAATGTACTGTGCTCAGTGCATCACTAAATCAAGCATGTTTGACTCCAGTGTGCTTAGTATTAAACAATGAATATGTATGAATATATTACTATAATGAATTTATCACTTGTTAAGTGTTACTGCAATATCGGTCTTTTAAGTATTGAAATTACAATAAACCTGTACTGTAATTCATCTTAACTGGAATAAATAATTATCTAGAGTGGAATAGATGATGTGAGCATCCTGAGCAAATGCTCACATGACACATGACTTATTACTGTAATTTATTTGGTGGCTGGGTGTTTAGGGATCTGCCCCTGCAATTGGAAGGTCATGGGATTGAATCCCTGGACTGTCAGTGGCACCACTGAGGTACCCTTGAACAAGATGGACACTTTTTAAAATTTTAATATTCTGAAGACTGATAAGTGTAAAGTGTCCATTTGTTGTGTGGGAACACACCACATCACACAGTGTGAACAGTGTAAAATTCTTCTCTGCATTTAACCCATTTACCCAGGGAAGCAGCGGGCAGCCAGGAACACAGCACCCGGGAAGCAGTGTGTGGGGACGGTACCTTACTCAAAGATACCTCAGTGGTGCCACTAGCGGTTATGGGATTCAAACCCATACCACCAACTAATATTATGGTAACAATTAACAAGTGACATAAAGACGCAGATATCTAGAGCTACTAGTTACTAGTGATGAATCCTCAATCATCAAGAAGCGCTGATGTTAAAAACACACATATGGAATGTAATATAGACAGCCAGTCAGTCTGGAGTAGGTAGTGCAATTGGGAAATGACTTACATGAATTTTTAAAATAGTTGGTTGCACTGAAGTAGTTATAAAAGGTACTGAATTGCAATGTGCAGGCATAATGATCATTATTGGCGCTAATAATAAAAAATCAGCCTTTTTTTGGGGGGGGGAACCAATCTTTTCTCATGCAATGTTGGGCTAACAGAAGGTTAAATTATTTGTTGTGAAGAACACTGTTGAATAGCTTACATGAAGTTAATCACAGGCTGTCCAACATGGGAGAAGTGAAGGGTCTCTGTGTAGCGGAAAGGTGAGATGGAGGGAAAAGATCCCTCGCCCGGCTCGTCAGACTCCCAAGTGCCCAGGAGCCAGTCCAGAGGGAGCACGGCCGGGTTCAGCGGCACAGCTGTCAGGAACAGACAAAACTGGAATGAACTGACACTTCCTCACATCCACAACCATGCATTTGTGTGCCTTTCATCAGAAAATCAAGCAGGACCTAAATCTACACTAAACTGATTCACTTAAATAAATTACAAATAAGAAAAACAAGTTGGCAAAAAACAACTTGGGTGAAATAGTCTGGTTCAAAAGCTCCCCGTAGAACTTCAGTAGAACATTTTAGTAAATATCAGCTTAACAGTGTGTTTGTCTCTGTTGTCCTCTTTTTAGACTCTTCTGCTCTAAAATAAAATGCCAATGCTCTAAAATGATGTGTGAGCACAAGTAAAGCAGTTCAGGAGCTGAACCAACACAACAGAATGAAACTAAACAAAATATGAAACAGAAATATACTAGAACAAAATATACTAGATATACCTCACAAATATACTAGAATAGAACTAGGAGAGTTACCGTTCAAAAATGCTAACAAAATAACAATTCATGTTCATTATGCCATAATACAGATTATTTATACCATTATCCAGCTTATTTGAAATTCATATTACTGCCTTATATACTACAGTAGTCCAGACACATGGAGGCTTCTTTATTGCACAATGACCTAAAAAATAAATAAAAATAAAACTCTATGGGTTCTTTTTCAGGAATAGCATTAGCCTGTAGCAGAAAGAACTCTATATTAAAGTGGGCAGACTAATGAGCTAAATGTAACATCCTTTAAAATAAAATATAATTTTACTGCTTACCGGCCTGGTTGGCTGAAAATGACATTGTGCTCCAGAAAAGGGTTTTAATGCCTGGACTGATCTGACAGTTAAAGAAACTAAAGGTGAAACACACAGTGCAGCAGTGATTAGCCTGGCAAGCTAACAGCCTGTCAAACGTTAAGCCCGCCTTCTGTTTTGAAGCAATGAACTCTGGGAAATGTAGTCCTGCCTGTGCGACATTTTTATATACACACTTTTACACACACAAACACACGCACGCACGCATGCACGCACACACACACACACATACATATATATATATATATATATATATATATAGAGAGAGAGAGAGAGAGAGAGAGAGAGAGAGAGAGAGAGAGAGAGAATGAGAGAGAGCGAGAGAGAGACAGAGAGACAGAGAGAGAGAGAGAGAAAGTGTAAGAGAAAAAAGTGAGCAAGAAAGAGAGAGACAGAGAGCGAGAGAGAGAACTAACACACACACACACACACTCTCACACTCTCACACTCTCTCACACTCTCACACACACACACACACTCTCACACACTCTCACTCACTCACACACACTCACACACACTCACACACACACACACTCTCACACACTCTCTCTCTCTCTCTCACACACACACACACACACACACACACACACATATTGCACAGTGATACTAGACACAGTTTCAAAAAAGGTAAACAAGGGCTGAGGAGTCTGAGAGACTCTGCACTTGTAATCTCTGCACTTCAAGACAACCTACTTTAATTGTTGCCTTATTAATAGTGCCAGTCAAAATGAATGGGGTTTTAAGAGAACGTCTTTTTAGGGGGAAAAAATAATTTCCTTGTTTTTCTTTAAAATGTCTTCAGGTTTGACAGCCAACTGCATTCTAGAGCTGCCAGTTCTAACGAACCAAAAAAAGATTCAGTACACCTCTCATTTCTCACTTCTCAGCTTCTACATCTTCTTTATGACAATCAACAGCGTTATTTAAGCAGGCGAGTGTGTGTGTGTGTGTGTGTGTTCTCTCTCTCTTTTGGTCATGTTCTGCATTTGGGCCTCAGGAAAGTCTCTTAACCAACTTAAACACGCTTGATCACTCTCTCTCTCTCTCTCCCCCTCTCACACACACACACACACACACACACACACACACACCCCACTTACTCCACCCCTGGCCCACCCTGAGCCTCCGCACCTCCTCCTGTGTCATGTGACCTAGTGGACAGCGGTGTGGAATGGAAGGAATGTGATCGTATGACAGTTTAACCGATGAGAAAGAGTCCCCACCACACACACACACACACACACACACACACACACACACTTGTATATTCAAACAACCACACATACACCACACACGCACTCATACACAGACACACTCATATGCACACGTGAACAACCACACACATACACACACACACAAAACCACACACATACACACACACACACACTTGAACGCACACATACACTAACAACTACACACACAAGCACTCTTATACAGTCACACTTATACACACACAAACAACCACACGCTCGTATACAAACACACAAAAAAACACGTATACACACACAAAAACTTGCACATACACACAAACCCAAACAACCACACACACACACACACACACACTTGTACACACTTGTACACACGAAAAGACATACACAAACAATCACACACACACACTGATACACACTCGTACACACACAACCAACCACACAACCCCCCACAACATACACACACCCACACACACACAAACAACCACACCATACACACCCACCCACAATTTACTTCCAATGTATGGAAATGTATGTTTATTTAATTTCCATTTAAAAACACAAAGCCACGTCTGTGAAATGCTGTGACTTATTAATATTCCACAAACGCACCAGAAGGAAAGGCAGCAAATTGCCATCCCCAGGCGATTCCAAACACATTTGCTCACAAAAGCCTAATTCTGATTACATACACACGCCCACGCACACACCCCACATGTCTGTATGGTTATTACTATGCGTGAGCGGACCTAAATCTTCCGGTAAAACCACAAGTCTTATAGTGCAAGCACAGCTCTTTCTTCTGGGAATAACACGCACACACGCACGCACACACACTCACACAAACAACCATCATCTGAGACTGTCAAACTTTAGTGTAATTACAGATGGATATTTTAGTTAAATCTGATATTCGTATCAAATTTAAAAAAAAAATGTAATTTAATCCCAGCATAAATAGACAGATACACCAACAGACAGACACATTTCGTACACACACACACAAACAACCATCATCTGAGACTGTCCAACTTAAGTGTGATTACAGATGGATTTTTCAGTTAAATCTGATCTTTACATCAAATTCTTGCTAAAATATTCAAGTACTACACCCCCTGTACAGACAGTCAGATCAACATGAGCTTAGGTCTGTCACAATAACTATATCCTCCTGAGAACCAAAGAAAAAAGTGTCTTACAATTTCTTTTTTTACAATTTCCTATCTATTTGGGCCTAAAAAAAACTTCCAATTTAAATTTCTTTGAATATATTTTTTATTTTATTTTTCCAGCATGTCCACTGTAGAGGACAACAGGATGATTTCCATGTGAAAATAGAACTGAATTTAGAACATAAAAAATGAGCAGATTATATCTTTAGAGTGATATTAACCCAAAAACACATTCAGTTTGATCAAAACAATACAATTCTATATCACTCTTCTGTTGCTTGTTGCTTGCAAGGACAACGAAACATGTATTTTAGTTCAACAGTGAATTATAAATCATAGAACACCCTCTGGGTATTTTAGCTGTGATAGTCCTGGAAGCATGTTTTCTTTTTGGTTCTGCAGAGGAACATTTAGCATGTGCTGCACCTCATGTATGTCTTTCCATTGCAGTCCTTGTTCCCAGCATGCAAACCCATCACATGACACACATCACTGGAAAGCCCATGATGTCCTCTACAGAATACTATAGGGCTTGATGGGACAACTCCAAATACCTAAGGAAGATAGAGAACAAAATGTCCACTATAAAGGACACAAATGAATGGACTGGGTCTCAGGAGGATATAATAATTTCATGATTCTTTTAGAAACATATGTTAAAGTCACGATGAGTAAAAAGTGAACTGAGGGAAATATTCACTCCATTGTGTGAAACTCATTTATTGAGACACATTCTAACCGCCTTGCGTTCTTGCATGTTTGGTATCATTAAACTGTGATCTAGATAACTAATATTGGTAGCATGTTTTGTTGCAGAACAAGTGTTTTGAACTTTAAGTCTCAACAATACATGTAAGCTTTACTTGATATAAGTAGGTGTGTGCACATGCACAGCATTGTGGTAGATTGTTTATTATTGGGCTGTCAGTACAGATTACAACAGTTATCCAGTAAACTTGCAACACATGTCTACACTGTGAGGTCTAATTCTAGCAAAGATATTGTATTTCATTTTTAGACATGCCAAGCATGATTTTAAACAGAAACTTGATTGACAGTTTCTTTGACTGACAGCTGATTTCCAGTTAGTCTAGTGAGAGATATTTCAGATTTACAAAGGATCATCTGGGAATTAAGTTGGTGTGCATGTTACATTATGATGTGGATTTTTCTACACGAACAGTATCCCTCTAGCATTTTATGTTCTTGTATTTAAAAAAAACCTTGAGATGTCTGAATTCTATAGAGGGCAGTAAAGAACCTGTGCCTTACAATTTGATCAGATTTCTTATTTTTGTAGTCCAAAGAAGGAAGATTAGAAATACTGGAGCTAGTTAATGGCCAGATAAGGAGCTCTGTGCTCCAGATAAGAAGATCTCA